>SNQJ01S0016635.1:52277-87184 GCA_010110895.2 Picea sitchensis
AATGAAAATGTCTCCTTGGTATATATAGGAGACTAGGAGATATAATTACAACTAATGGCCTAAAGCCGACATAAATAAAATAGCATTACTAATATAATATGCCCCAATTAAGGGGTAATGAGCCAATATTAGGGCTTAACATTCTCACTCTTAAAATATGCTATGTATTCTACACCAATATTGGTAGCAAATGATTTTGGTAAAACATTCATAGCAAATATGATACATTAGGACAAGGAATTGGAGTATTATTAATGAAAGAAAGGATATTGTTGGATTTTGAAAGCAAACAATTCAAGGAAAAAGACTTGGTGAAATCTACATATGAAAAATAAATGGTGGCAATTTTACATGCAATAGAAAATGACGACAATATCTCATTGGGAGAAATTTTAAAGTCAAGATAAACAATGGCATTCTAAAGTAATTTTGGAGCAAAGATTGTTGTTAGAAGAGACAAAAATGGGTAGAAAAAATGCAAGGGTTTGGTTTTGAATAATCTACAAAAAGGGGAAGGACAATGTGGTAGTAAATGCTCTTTCTAGTATAGAAGAAACCTCCATTTTATGTTCCATTACATCTTCTATTTTTGTGTGGTTGGAATAAGCTCACCATGAGCAACAAGAAGACAATATCACTAGACATAAAATGCAATGTCTAAAATAAAGGAATAGATCTAGGGAACATTGGGAGTGGAAGAGAGATATCCTTTGGTACAAGGTTAAAATATTTGTATTCCCTCAATTAGAGTTGAAGCAACAAATATTAATGGATTCTTGTATCTCTCTAATGGTAGAACGTTTAGGTTTTTCCTTCAAACATATCAAAGTATAAAAAATAATTTTTGGGGGAAGGAATGAAGAAATATATTCAAAAATTTGTAAGAGAATGACAGGTGTGCCAAAGGAATAAAGGAGATACAATCAAGGCTCAAGGGTTACTTCAACCTTTACACATAGTTAATCAAATGTGGAAAGAGATATCAATGGACTTCATTATAGGTTTACCAAAATCAAAAGGTAAGGATGTCATTTCTGTGGTTGTGTATAGACTCACAAAATATGCACATTTTTGTGGAATTCAAAGTATATATCATTGCAACTCAAGTGATGGAAGTGTTCATAAAGGAAGTGACAAAGATCCAAAATTCACAATAATTTTTAGGAAAGAGTTATGGAAGATGAGGGAAACAACACTAGCTAGGAGTTCAACATATCATCCACGGAATCATGGTAAATTAAAAATAGGTAAAAAATGTGGAGAGGGTTTTATTCATTGTTATTATTTAGACAAACAATCCTAATTGGTGAAGTGGATTCCTCTGATAGATCGGTAATATAATACCACCTATCACACATCTATTAATAAGTATCCATTTAAATATCTTTATGGATATTCAAATCCTAGTAGCTCATGCTTTTTTGCAGGACCAATCCAAAGTACATGCAATAAAATCACATATGGAAAATACTAAATAAACTTTGAAAATTGTTAAAGAAAACATTCAAATGGATTAGAACAGGATGAAGAAACAAGTAGATCAACATCGAAGTGAAATATAATTGGAGGAGGGTGATTGGGTATTTTTGAGACTACAACCTTATAAGCAATCTACTCTTAAACAAAAGAAGAATTAAAAACCAACTCAAAAATTTTACGGGCCCTACAAGATTCTTCACAAAATTGGAGAAGTGACCTATGAGTAAGAATTTCCTTCTTCTAGCATTCATAAGGTTTTTCATGTATCTTTCCTAAAAACTATTTCGGGACAAATTATAACATTGTAGTTGGAACTTCTAGAATTATATGAATAATGAAAGTTGATTCTTGAACTATAAAATATTATTGATCAATGTTTTTTATCTCTTCAGAATAGAACCATTGTGGAGTACCTAATCGAGTGGAAGAATATGCCTCCAAAAGAAGCTATACGTGAAAATGAGAAATTCATGAAGAAACACCTTCAATTACAAGCTTTGAGGGAAAAGGTTTTTAAAGAGGGGGCCATGTTAAGGCTCTAACCCTAATTCATTATTAGTATATTAGCTATGGTTAGGCTAGCTTAGTGGTAGATTGCATCATGCTCACTTTATCTCCTATTCATAATGAATGAAATTTGTTTGTATAGGCATCTTATCTTATGCATTGGATATATTGTAAAGGGAGGTTGATCCCTCAAAGTGGCTTCTTCTTCATTGAATCATTATCACTCTAAAGGTGTGAAGTTGCTTCTTCTTTTGATTTTTATGTTATTTGGGGAACTTGGTTCATAAAATTTATGCTATAAAGTTAGATCCTACTAATAGCACAAGCCAAATTTAACATAATAAATATTTAATGGCTAAAAGTGACCATTTTCCCTAATTTTACTACACATCAAGTCATAGTTCCATACCCATAAAGGTAACATGTGTAAAATAATGTTGTCTATGAACAAAACCAAAAACTCCCAACAACACTTGTTTCTCTACAAATCCAAGGTGTTGGGATTTTATGCTATAAAATTAGAGACTAGTAATAGAAAAATTCATAGGGAAACAATAAATTATTTCACATACATAAAGAAGGTTCTAAATTGAATGTAAATATACAAAGATAACTAGTAATGCGCATTGATTTAGCACAAATTGAGATTGTTAGAAACCAAATACCGAGATAGCATAGAAAAACCTCAGAATAAGTACTCAATGCCTTGAAAAAGAGAGAATTTCAGATCATAAGCCTCTTCGAGGGGGCAACCTCCTTATACACCACATAGATTTCCAAATACAAGATGATTCCAAATGAAAATATCTCCTTGGTATATATAGGAGACTAGGAGGTACAATTACAACTAATGGACCCAAGCTGACATAAATAAAATAACATTACTAATGTAATATGCCCTAATTAAGGGGTAATGTGCCACTATTTAGGGCTTAACAAGGATAGTTTATTAAAGTAATTCCATTCAAATAACAAAACCAAAAAATTCAAATGTAACCCAATCTAATCAAGTAATGTACCAAAGTATATGGTTTTCATTGAGATCCAATACTATGTAGTTAAAATCATGTTCATAAAGTGTAACAAAAACAAATAGTGAGAATGCATTCAATATAAAATATAAATTGCTTCTTTAAAGTGTAAAGACCAAAAGCATGACAATATACTCACATTTACAATTGACATGTTGTGGATCATAAATAAGTGGGTTTCCCTGTTTTCATGTAGAAATCAACAGTCAAAGGTGAAACCACTAATCACAAGCTTCTTTAAGCATAGACTCAATGTACCAACTTCTAAAACTAGTGCACCCAGTCCCATCCCCAATCTTGTAAAACCAAGTAGCTATGTTCCTTCCAATATTTTCCACACACCATCAAATTTGAACTAATTCTAATGGTTAGTTAGTGCAATATGTGAAGTATATATCACACATTAAATCCCCTTAAACAAACCTAATTGGATTTTAACAATTGTTCCCATCTAAATAAAATGACAAGAATGAGTTAAGTTTTCAAACTTTTCAAATTTCACAGTTTGAAACTTCATCGAAAAAATTTATAGAAAAAATGCCAAGATGACCCATCTGAAGGATCAAAACCCCATGATTATATGCTCTGAAAACCAATGTTAGACCACAAACACCAAAATAGGTTGAAAAAATAGAGAGAAGTAACTCAACACCTTGAGAAATGGGTATACACATGAAATATATGCCTCTTTGAGGGGGAAACCTCCTTTTTTACAATATAACAAATGTTCAAGATGAGATTATTCTAAACTAGGTCTCCTTGGTGTGTGTGTGTGTGTGTGTGTGTGTGTGTTTATATATATATGAGGTACATGGTACAATTACAAATAAAGAGTCTAGTCGAAAACACTAATATAACACTAGAAATATAATAATTCATTATCTAGGGATTTACATGGGGATTTTTCTATGTTGAAATACTCTTACCCCAACACCTAGGTATCTTATTATCTAGTTATTTCCTTACTACAAATCAGATTAGCATCCCACAAAATAAAATACACTATTGGAATATTCAACTCAAATAAAGATAGCAGAAGCAATGCTAGAAACCAAATCATGCACACATAAACACCAATATTTTTGGGTAGATTCTGAGATGATTTTATTATGATAAAAGCATGGCTCCCATAACAGGGATAATGGCCCACTGAGATAAATACAACTGCAGAAAAACTTGACAAAGTTTGCTCACTATACCACCCATATCTAGAATGATTTTTGAGGTCTACACGCGTTTCCTTAAGTAAACCCATGTACACATGAATGTCTCCAATGAAACCCACATACATGAACTCAATGATTGTACGAAAAAATATGTATGGTTCTACCCTTTTATGTGGATTTGATCTGCTGGAACCCACTTGTGACTACCTCTATTCTCTCTTCTCCTTGCCCTGATCTCTAGATGGAATTCCTTCTCCACCTATCCAAAATCTCCTTGAATCACAATCCTTTGTGATCCAAATCTCTTAGAAAAATTCCTTCTCTTCTCTGATCAAGTGCTAAGTGTTCAATGCTCAGTGTCTTCTCCTTCACCCTAGCCTTGTTTTTATAATCTTGAGTTATGACCTAACCCTAATATCCAAAGTCATTGACGATTGAGATTACTTCTCACCTCACTTGATATCAATGGATAAGATTAAATTCTAATTACTTTTATAACTTCCATAAATAACTCAATTAATTAATAAATTCACTTTACTTTAATAATTCATTTAATTAAAATAAATTCTCAAGGTGGCTTTGGACGATTTCCACATGTTTAAACACTTACACCTGTGTAGAAATACATGTTCAATGCTACCAAACATCAACACTCCCTCTTAGGGAAGAAGTTATTCTACACCACTCCAATTTTTTATCTAAAGAACACAAACTTCCCTTTCACCAAGGGTTTGGCCAAAATATCTACAACATGCTCATCTGTGGAAATATACTGAAGCTTCACTGCTCCCTTTTGGATCCTATCTGGAAAAAAGTGATATATAATATCTATATGATTGGACCTATCATGGAATATTTTATTCTCTGAGAGTTTGATACAACTTCAATTATCACAATATATCATCGTAAGCTCCAACTCCTAATCAAATAAACCTGTAATTAATTTGTGAATCCAAATGGCTTCATAGCTAGCCATACTTTACGCCATATACTCAGCCTCTATTGAACTGAGTGCTACACAAGTTTTCTTCTTGTTGAGCCAAGCAATCATTGTTGATCCCAATATGAAACAACAACTCGAGGTCCTCTTTTTTTCTGTCGCACTCCCTGCCCAATTTGAGTCAATATATCCTTGCAATTCCACTCCATCTCCTCCAAGGAACCTCAACCCATACTCCACTGTACCTCTTAAGTACTTGAGCACATGCTTTGTTGTTATCCAATGCACCTGCATCAGATCCACCATGAACTAACTCAAGGTGTTCACAACAAAACATATATCTAGCATGGTATTGACCAAATACATCAAGGATCCTATCAACTTCTTATATATCCTGGAATCCACCAACTCTGAATATAAAGTGATAACCTTATTAAGACTGGTAACCATAGGTGTAGTCATCAGTCTATATTCCTCCACCCTCAATCTCCTCAATATCACAACTGTGTACTTCCATTGACCAAGGAATATCTCTATCTATACCTTCCATACCACTAACCCCAATAAATAACGCATCAATCCAATGTCCTTCATCTCAAACTCAATAGCCAAATATGATTTTCACCCTCCAATAAGCTCTTATGCACCTATGAAAAATAAATCATCTACTTACAAAACCAAGATGAGTGGATCCACCCCAACAAGTATGAAGTACAATTTAGGATCTGCCTCACTCTTGGTAAATCCCATACTCTGCAAGTATCCATAAATCCTAGAATACCATGAACTGGGTCCCTCTTTGAGTTTGTAAAATGATTTCTTAATCCTACACACATGAGACTCCCTCCCATGTACCTCAAATATCTGAGGTTTCTCTAGTTATACTTCTTCCTCAATGATCCCTTTGAGGAAAGATGTTTTCACATCCATCTGATGTATCCTCCACCCCATAACTAAATCAATAGAAATAATGGCTTGAATAGAAGCATACATGGCGATTGGAGAAAATTTATCCTCACAGTCCACTCCCTCTTTCTAGGAGAACCATCTCGCCACAAGCCTAATTTTTAACTTCTTTATGATACCATATGTAGCATGCTTGATCTTGTAGAGCCTCCTAGAACTCACAATTGACTTCCCCTCTAATCTCAACACTATGTAACAAACATCATTCCTCACAATAGAGGTGTACTCATCTACCATGGCATCCTTGCATACCTTCTGATCTAGTGCTTCCTCAAAAATGGAAGGATCAATATCAACGATGCTACTCATAAGCGCCATATAGTTCATAAACCTTCTCATAGGACCTCACTCTCTGAACACACTCCTAGGAGCCTTAACAACATCCCTCAATGTTTTCAATAGCCACCTGGGTCTCCTGACAATAGTGGAAGGGGATAACTCCTCTTCCCCACCTAAAGTCTGAACTGTTGATTGCTGCTTATCCTTTGGATCTTGTTGTTCCTCATCCTCTGTCACTATTAATGAATCCTGATATCTCCTAGATGCCAAGTTATCCTCGAACTTAACATCTCTTCTCACAACTTTCTTCCACTGCGTTGGAATGAATATCCTATAAGAATTTATGGACTCATTGTACCCCACAAATATACCCTTTTGTCCTGAAGGCTCAAACTTAATCCTCTTCTCCACAGGCACATGTATATAGAATGGACAACCAAAGATCATAAAATTTACTATCCCTAGCTTCACCCCTGAGAATTCCTCCTCGGAAGTCTTATCCCCCAATATCCTATGAGGAATCCAGTTCTGAACATATATTTTCTTGTTACATGCCTCTTCCCAAAGAAACATATGAAACTACCGGTCATGTATCATATCCTTGAAAAAATTGATGATGGATTGATTCTTTCACTCTACAACCCCATTCTGTTAGGGGTTGTATGAGATTTCCATCTCGCTCTTGATCCCTTCCTCCTTGCAGAAATCCTTGAAGTCATTGGAGGTGTAATCTCCCCCATTATCTGACCTCAATACCTTGATCTTATTCCATGTTTGGTTTTGTACCTGATCTCTAAACTCTTGAAACTAACTAAATAACTCATCAATGGTCTTCATAAAGAAGATCAAGGTTTTCATGGAAAAGTCATCAATAAACACCACATAGTATGATGACACCTGTATTGATGCTACTGACATTATCCCACTCACATATAAATGTATAATATCTAATATCCCCTTTGACCTACTCTCGTTTCTTGGAAAAACAACCTTGGCATTCTTTCCAAGTGCACACCCTTTTCACACTCCTTGCTACTCAATACTAAACTATGGAAGACCTATAAAAAAAACCCTCAAAATAGACAATTCCATGTAGTGTATGTGTCCCAAACTCATGTTCCAAAGCTCACATAGGTTGTATTTTTCGTGTACCAAAGCCTAAACAAGATTTCCCTTCAACCTATATAAAGTTCCCTCTCTAACCCCAATGACCACTACTATGTCTGGGATAGCTTTCTCTAGACGTATGAGTACTTTCCCTCTCTCAAAAGTAATCACAAAACCCCTGTCCTCTATAGTTGAGACTGAGAGAATTTTTTTCTTCAATCCTAGTATGTAAAGCACATCTTGGGAATCTAACGAACATCCTTACTCAAGATAGAATGTAATTGTTCCCTCTCCCTTGATTTCATACTTGTCATCATCATCAAGATCCACATGAACATATGAGTCCCTCTCCATCAGATTACTAAATATCTCTTGTGGTTCTTTCATATGACAAGATGCACAACTGTCTAAGAACCACACACTCTACATAGTTGTGCTAGAAGAAAGGCAAGAAACGAGTGAGAAATCCTTCTCAAAATTTAGTGAAAACTCATCAAGTTGCATCTCTATCGATGTTGGTGTCTGTGTCTTTCCTTTACCCTTTTATTATATAGACACTGAGATGCAAAATTTCCACTCTTTTGACATGAGAAGCACTTGATTTTACTTAGGTCCTTCTTCTTCCCTGGCTATGATGATCCTCCATCATTATAACCCTTCTATCTATAAATTTTTCCTTTTCCCTTCCTTGTCTTACTGACAAAGGCCAAGTTATCATCACTACTTCCCTACTTTCTTCTCTTAGACTCCTCCCGAGTCTCTTCCTAGATGCAATAATCCCAAAGTATCTTCCAATATGGGAGATGTTCCTAAGCCTAGACTCCCTTGAAAAATGATTCCCAATACTTGGGAATACCATTCAATGCCACATTCATGAGATCTACATCCTCTGTTTTCTCGCCTATTGTTGCAATATTATCACACACATGTGTGATCCTCATGAAATAGCTGGTAACAATGTAAGTGATAGAAATCTGCACCGATATGAGTTTATTTCTTAAGATCATTTTCCTATTCATGTTATTGATCTGGAATAAACCTACCAAGGAATCAAACATATCTTTGGCCATATTCTTCTTGGATAAGTGAGGAATTAGATGATCCTTCACTGAATCCAAGGTAACCCTCTTTGCTTTGATCTCCTTCTTCTCGTGAGCTTCCAAAGATGTCGGATATGTTGGTGGAGAAACTAGTTTGTCCACTAACTCCTAAAGGTCATACTCCTTTAATTCCAAAGTAAATATTTATTTCCAACATTGGAAGTTGGATGCTCCATTCAATATATATTCAACTCTCAGAGGTGCTAATTCCATCCCTTAGACCCGATAAACTACCCTGGAATTAACCTAATGCTGAAACTTCCATTGTACTGACCTGTACAAACTTGAATGCGCATGTCACCATTGGAACCCACATATGTACATGAATCTTCTTATTGAAACCCACATATGCACAAGCTTGTGCTTAATGCAACCTATGTATACACGGCTGTCTCCAAAAAAACCCATGTATGCATGATCTTGTTCCCTTTGCAACCTGCGAACAACTCTATAAATATGAAAAAACCTAGTTCTACCTAAGTATGACTGTTTCTCTGAAATCCATCCTTTGATTTCTTCTTTTTGGTTATGTATCTGCTACAATCTCCTATAGATATGATATATATTCTATCAACTGCTATGGATTTGAGATATGGATTCCTCTCAAAGCGACTGTTGTGATACCATGTTGAAATATTCATACCCCAACACCAATTATCTTGTTATCTAGTGATTTCCTTACTGCAAATTATATTAGTAGCTCACAAAATAAAAATACACTACTGGAATATTCAACTCAAAGAAAGATAGTGGAAGCAATACTGAAAACCAAATCATGTGCACATAAAGACCAATTTTTTAGGTAGATACCTCTGGAAACGCTCGAAGGGAAAACCGATACTGAGATGATTTTATTATGATAAAATCAGGGCTCTCATAACATGGATAATGACTCAATGAGAGAAATACAACTGCATAAAAACCTGGCAAATTCTTCTCTATTGTACGACCCATATATGACATGATTTTCAAGGTGTACAAAACTTTCCTTAAGTAAACCCATATATACATCTCTGTCTCCACTAAAACCCGTGTACATGACCTCAAGGAATGTACATCAAACTCCATACAACTCGACCCTTTCCCGTGGCTTTGCTTCGCTGAAACCCACTTGTGGTTGCCTCTATTCTCTCTTCTCCTTGACCTTATCTCTAGATGGAATTCCTTATCCACCTAGCCAAGATCTCCTTGAATCATAGTCCTTCGTGATCTAACCCTCTGAGCAAAATTCCTTCTCTACTCTAATCAAGTGTCAAGTGTTCAATTCTCTATGTGTTTTCCTTCACCCTAGCCTTTCTTTTATAATATTGAGTTACAACCTAACCCTAATCTCCAAAGTGATTGATGGTTGAGAATAGTTTTCACCACACTTGAGATCAATGGCTAAGATTAAATTCTAATTATTTTTATCATTTCCTTAAATAACTCAATTAATTAATAAAATCACTTTACTTTAAAAATTCCTTTATTAATTAAAGTAAAGTCTCAAGGTAGAAGGCTTTGGACGATTTCCACACGTCTAGACATTTAGACATGTGTAGAAATACTTGTATGATGCTACCAAACATCAAAAGTCTAGGGATTAAAAATGCAAATGATGATAAATAATTTGATGACTCTTCTATTCCCGATCTTGTGAGGACATCCCTTTCCTCATCAATGTTGGAATGGTAATGAAAGAAGTAAATCCTTCCCCTCATAAAAAAAAACATAGAAATCATGTATGGAAACATCTCTTGGAAAGTGTAAGTGAAATGCCTCAAAATATTTTATGATTCCATCATCATCTTCTAGATACCTGAATTTTAGAAAGAAAATCAAGACTACCCAAATGCACAAAAAAAAATGTTACAAAGAAGACAATCTAAGCATCATGGGTATGGTGTTTGATAGAAAATTCTTCCAAAGATATCAAAAGAAAAATCAATGTAATGTGAACTAGTACCAAATGAAACTTGTAAGCCAAATGTAATAGGTGTTCTCAAAGGAATTATCAAATAGATTAGTTTTATGTAGGATTTTGGTTGGACAATGAAGATAATATATTAATATCCTTTATATGAGAGGTCCCAAACCCTGAAACATGGAAAATATACTATGTATGACAATAGTTAAGTAGGTATTATGTGATTTATTAGCATAGATAATCAATGAATGCTCTAGTAAAATTATCATTGTGTGGGCAACATTAAATCCTCTCATTCATTGCAATATTAACAACAATTATTCTCTACAAAAATATCAGATGACCACATAAGCAAACCATACACTCAATGTTTTTTGTAGATTGTATCCTTATTTTAAGAAGAAAAATATTTTAAATTGAAGGGAATAATATCCACAACCCTTGAATGCAGTAGGGCATTGAGGTCATCATATTCAATGCATTTCCTGTAACATTTTTGGACATGCTAGGAATCACACACATAATCTGCTCCCAACTAGTGAGATACTCTACCATGGAGCTACATGCCCTTTTCATGATGGGTACTCTCAATGGGTTGATCTAGAGATGTGGATTGCTACCTACAACACCCCACTTCAAACACCAATTTGGATCATGGAGAAGTTCAAAACACAATATGAAGTTGAAGCGTGGTTTCTTTATCCATCATGTTGATGTGTGAGTGGAGAGACTATGAAGATTCTTTAAATATTTAGTTAATTTTTTTTTTTTTTTAAATTGCAATTTTATTATGTTGCAAGGGTGACTGCAACGTATCATTTTTAATATTTCAAAATAATTTTTAGTTAAAATTATTTGGCTAATGTTTTCTAGATCTAGGGATAAGATGGATCTATGTTGATAAATATGTAGTAGGGATGACAAAATCCAATGAGTTGTCTTACATTAACTAGTATATTACATGTTTGAAAACATTAGATTGGATATTCTGTTTGTTTAATGATTATCCAAATGTCTTTAAATTATTTGCATGCAATGCAGATATTGTTATAAAATCAATTGCCACCACATATGCATTGATGACTTGTTTGGCCTTTGCCTTGTCCTACTTGCAGATATCAATCCCTTTTACCTCTTCGATATTATTCAAAAAACAATATTTTTTTACTTGTACCCACCCTAACAACTATGCAAGACATGTATACTCGTTTTTCTCCAAAGAAAGTTGCATACATCTCATTTATTTTCTCAAAAAAAATAATTTCCACATTTTTTAGCAAGGTTCATGAGTTTACTCAGTTTTTAACCCCCTAATTCCCATACATAACTAATTATAACCACTCCAACCACTTGGAGATGGTATAAATTGAGCATAATCCATGAGGAGAAGACTATCATTCTTGAAGAAAAGTTGTGTTGGCTATTTCCCGCCTTGTTTGCAAGCCCTTGTATTTCCACTATCGATTCATGTCCTTAGACCTGGAAACCCTTGTTTCAAGTCTTTTCCATGTTTCTTGTATCTAACCAAGATTTTCTGAGCATTGGAGTCATAGGTTCATATTATAGTCAGTGCCCTAGGTGGAGGGACCTAGAGTTCGTTCGAGGAGCAGTACCACAATAGGTGCAGGTGATAAGTACCTAAATTTTGTTGTGAATCAATACCGATACCTGTTTCCTTCGAAATTATTGTGTTCTTTATAGATGATTACCATGTTTCAATATGTCGTTACTTAGAATACTAATTGTTGCAATTATTTTTGTTTTTGATCAAATTTATAGAAGTTAGTTATGGTATAACGATTGTCCTTTGTAGTTTTTCACTGGAATGTTTTGTAGGTTGACAAAGGAGTAACTTGGATTTATTGTAGAGTAACTTGGATGTTTTGTAGAGTAACTTGGAGTAACTTGGATTATCCGATATACTTCCCTTCATTCATTATCAGTAGTTAGTTATTTGATCAATTTAGTTACTGATTTCTGATTGCATTCTTGGGATGTGGTTTGATCTTTAAGCGATCATCGCTCTTGTTATGAACCAAACATCAATATAGCATAGAAAAACCTCAAGAAAAGTACTCAACGCCTTGAAAAAGAGATAATTTCAGATAATAAGCCTCTTCGAGGGGGCAACCTCCTTTTACCCCACTTAAATGTTCAAGTACAAGATGATTCAAAATGAAAAATGTCTCCTTGGTATATATAGGAGCTAGGAGGTTTAATGGCTAAAGCCGACATAAATAAAATGCTTATTTATTACTAATCTAGAATTACAACTAATGGCCCTAAAGCCGACATAAATAAAAATAACGTACTAATCTAATATACCCCAATTAAGTGGTAATAGGTAAGTGGAGGGCTTAACATGCCCCTCCCTTGAGACAAGTGTTGTCCATAGCGCTTGAGTAACTCTGGATGCTTATTACGTATAAAATACTCATCTTCCCAAGTGGAATCCCATTTGGTAGTTTCCTCCATTTTAATGAGATACTCTAAAATGAATATATTCCTCAGTTAGTGAATTTACTTGTGTGTCGGTGATGGCTTGAGGCTCCAATATGATTTTTCCTTCCTTGTCCAGTTATGGAAATATAGTTTGAGCGGGATCTTATGCCTATAACTTTCTTTAAGCATGAAACACTGAAGCCCGGGTTTTCGATGAAGACAGACAACTCAATTTGTGTGCCATGGTATGATCTTTTGCAACACCTTATAAGGGGCCATAGTACTTTGGTGATAATTTTATTATCCTTCTTAGCTTGCTTGGGGACATCTGTTTGTATGGTTGTAATTCTTAAAACACCCAATCCTACTTCAAAACTTCTTTCACTTCTGATGTTGATCTGCTTGTTGTTTAATCTGATTTTGTGCCATGGTCAGGATTTTCCTTTAAGATTTGGAGAACTTGTTGTTGATTCTACGATGTGATCTTCCAACGCTTGAACCTTAGATTTTTATTTTAGAGAAGAAGTGATGGAAGGAGGGTGGTATCCATAAAGTGCACCATAAAATGGTGTCGGCTTTGTTCGCGATTAATGAAAGGAGGCGTGTTATACCACCATTCTACCAAGGGTAACCATTTGAACCATTGTTCTTGTTTTACGGAGACAGAAACAGCGAAATTTATCCTTCTAGACATTTGTTCACTATCTCAGTTTGTCCCATCATATTGAGGGATGATGGGATGAGCTGAAGGCCAATTGAGTACTTGAACAAAGAAAATAATTCTGTCCAAGGTATCCCGATTGAAGATGGGATCTCTGTCACCACAATAATCTTTGGGCTATAAAGCTTTTAGAGCTACATCTCCATGAATTTGGTGGCAACTGTACTAGATTTGGAGGGGTGAGAGAGTGCACAAAGATGTGCATACTTGAAATTGGAGTCCTATCAGCAATCACCATTACTGAGCGCTCTTTCCTTCAGAATTTTGTAGCCCTGTGATGAAATCCATAAAACCCTCCTCCCCAATGACGACTTAGGATGGACGTGGTTAGCAAAGACCAGGGGTCTTAATTGACACTTGTTTTTGGAAAACCAAACATTACGCCTGATGCTTTGAACATCGGGTTTAAGACCATCCCAAAAAATCCTTCTTGATGACTCTATGGTAGGTTTTCAAAAATCCCGAGTGCCCTCCCTCACGGAGGTGTGCAATTCAATAGCACCTTTTGTTTGAGTTAGGAGCTCTTACATAAATATAAAAGCGATCTTTGCACCATGGTGATCATTTTTCCATGTAGTGTATCTGATGCACCGAATCTGTACAACCTTTCAATGAGAGTCCACACTTTTTAGTCATTCTTCCATTGTCCTTGCTTCTATTATCCAATCGAGGTTAGATGATGAGATAACGCCTGAGAAAAGACCTCAACATCTTCATCCTTTCATTGAGAGTGCATCTGCCACAACATTTTGCTTCCCTTTTATAGAACTATTTCAAAATCATAACCGATTATCTTGGTTACCCATTTTTGTTGTTCTTGAAGAGTCTTTGTTCCAAAGAGTATTTAAGACTATCATGATTTGTTTTGAACTTGAAGTGCCTACCTATTAGGTAAAGGATGCCGTTTCTTCAATGCATGTAGTATTGCCATCATTTTCCTTCTCGCCGTGGGTTTTGTGTATAAGTCTCTCTTCCCTTGAGTGTTCGACTTTCAAAGCCAGGGGCCATCCTTCTTACGTGGGACATCACCAATTCCATTTCACGATGCATCACATTCCACAATAAAGGTTTTTTGTGAAGTCACGGAGTGGTCAAAGACGGAGCTTTACACATCCGCACCTCTTTAAGTTGTTCGAACGATTTAGTTGCCTCTGGAGTCCATGAAAATGCATCCTTCTTTGTTAGTTCGTTAAAGATGTGCTATTCTTCTTCCGCCAGTTCGAACAAGCTGCGGTGAAGTAACACAATCGGAAACCAAAAATCCTCTAAGATTTTTTAATGTTTTTAACGAATCGGTAGTCCATCGTAGTATGAAAATATTGTTAGAGTCTACCTTGACGACACCTTCTTGAAGTTCAATATGACCCAAATACTCTACCTCCTTTACTCAAAGAAGCGTTTGGATGGTTTGGCGTATAGTTGTTGCTCCTTTGGTAATTGTGGCACCTTGTCAACGCTATTTGGATGATCCTCCCAAGACTTTATGAATTGAAAGTATATCATCAAAAAAGAAATACTGGCACAGAATTTTGAAGGAAGGGCTTGAAAATGGAATTCATCAACCAACCCTTGGAATGTGGAAGAGATTACATTTGTAAGGCCAAAGGCATGACCAAAAATTCATAATGGCCTTCATGAGTTCAAAATCTTGTTTTTGGTATATCTTCTTCACTAATTGATCGATGATACCGCCTGAGCGAGGAGATCCAATTTGTGAAATAGATTGCTCCATGTAGTTCATCTAACAATTCATCAATCAAGGGAATGGGAAACTTTGTCTTTTACAATAGTGATCTTGTTGAAGACTCTCTATAATCTGGACACATCGCCATGAGCTATCTTTCTTGAATACCATTACCAGCAGTGCGAGTAAGAACTTTGGCTAGGCAGTCAATGATGCCGATATCTAACATTTCTTCAACCATCGGCTCAATTTCACTCTTCTGGGCATAGGGATATTGTCTGTGGCACGATGTTGGGAGAACACTCGAGTGGGTGAATTTCACGATCCTTGATTTCGAGTGGTGGGAAGACCTTTGGGAATATCTTCAAAATGCTTTTGGAATGTATCAATGATCCTTTGGAGATCTTGAGGAATAGATGGCTTAAATGTTTGAGCATCTGGTGAGCATAGTTTTGTAATAATGCCTTGATGCTTGCTTTCAATAATTTTGTCATGCCATTAGAGCTTATCACCTTACGGGGCTTCCACATTACCTCTCAACTCAATTTCTTTTCCTTCAATAAAATTTTCATGAAAGAGTTCTTGAAAGGTAGAAATACATTCTAATGATTGTAACCATTGGATTCCTAATTACACAACATCTGCACCACCCATGGGTATAGCAATCATTGGTTATTCATTTACATATTCCCCATAGTAAGATTGAGAATCTTATTGCATTTTCTGAGCAATTGATAGTTCCTGCATCGCAACCATTGCTTGAAACTCACGGTCTTTGGATATACAAAGCGGTTGGATCTTTGGCTAATTCTGATGAATGAAATTATAGAATGTTGCGAATCAATTAGGTTATTACCTTTTTCTTTTTTGATGTATCCTTGATCTTGGGGTTTGAGGAGTGATAATTCAGTATTCACATTACAGACCATTTAGTGGAATTCAACTCTCTTAGGATGAGGCGCTTCTACGTTTTCATCTTGAGGCAGTTCTTGTTCTTGTTCTTCTTCCTCTTCACAATCTATAGAATAATTTCTTCTCACCACATATGTCCCTCTTGTACTTGTTGTCACAGTTAAAACATAAACCTTTTTCTTTCTTTCACTCCAATTGTTGAGGTGTCAACCTTGTGAGTTGAGGTGTTTTAGGAGAAGGGACATTGTTCTCTCTATAGATGTTAGGATAGTTCCTTCATTAGCCATAATACATATTTTTACTTTCGAAGCATTTCTTGCCACTTGTAAATGCATTCTCCAATGATTTTGGGTTCCCAAGGCCGAACCTCATGTTGAATCATTATCTTTTAAAGTTCTATGAATACATCCATCAGGGTGTCATGGAATATAGTTTACCTTTATATTCAATCTTTGGAAGTTTTCAATGTCTTTCGATACTTAAGCGAACCCTTTTGTGAAGAGATTTATCAATTGGCTAAAGGGGGTATTTCTCCTTGTATCCTCGGGAGTGTGCTATCATTTCTTCGGTGAAAATTGTCCAAGTGACAAGAGTGTTTGAGAGAATAAAGCCATCGATACCAAACAAATTGATTAGGTTCTAAATATAAAGAAGCAATCGTGCCTTTTGTGTATGTGGCACATTATGGAGATCAAAGAATTGCTCCATCTGAAGTATCCCATGTGATTGGGTCCCTTACCATCAAACTTCCTCATGTCAATATTAGGAATGTGATTGGTCTTCAACTTAAAGTTGGAGTTTCTCCATTCTTGATTCACGCTTCTTGTCCCACATCATGAATTTCATAGGATGCATTTTCACTTTATACGAGGTGTCTTCTACATTACAATTTTTTAATACTTCCATGATCTTAGCTTCCATTGAATCCATCTTAGTATCCAACTTGGATTCATTGGATACATCTTAGTATCCAACTTAGCTTCCATTGAATCCATCTTAGTATCCAACTTAGTTCGTGAATCCCATCTTAGCTTGTAGTTCATTTATGTCCCTCGCATTTCTTCTGCTATGAGTCCCGGTAGGATTTTCACAGGCTTGGTGAAGAAGTTCCTTTTTGGGTGGCATGTTGGCCAAGTATCACTTTTGAACCTTGATTTTTTGAGGTGGTTACGCTGGAACAATATTTCATACATTTGTATTTCCCACTTTTTGGATTATACGGGTATGAAACTTTTATTTTCTTTATTTATTTGATATGTCTTCTCTTTAATGCCACATTTCTGATCAAAATTTGATGTTCCAGGTGGAATTTACGATAACTTTCCCCACCACTTGCTGATTTTTGGCCTTTCAGGAGATCTCACTTGTATAGTGTACCCAGCACAAAATAATTGATTTACAATTCTAAAACTCGCACCCAAATAATACATTCTGTCCAAGATCCAATGCAACCGGTCCCACTCAATTTGGATACTCTGGGAAGAAGTTATGATTGTTTACTGGAACACCTTCTTGAGACTAGTAATGGGACTGGTACGGATATCTTACACAAAGGTGTATATATATATAGACCCTGATGACCCGGAAGCTGAACTTTTTACCAAGATAGAAAACTAATTTCTGTAAATGTCCCACAGAGTTCAGGGTCTGAAACATAAGAAACGTTTTTATATGAAAATGTTACAAAGACTCATTCCGGGATGATTTCAGGAACCCTATCTTGTTACGAATATATCTCGGGGAAAATTATAAGACCTCGGGGGCCTAAATTTTACTGAATAAAATGTACCTTGATCCATTATTCTACATGCCCTCAAGGCGTTATACGAGAAACGTTGTAGAAAAAGTTATAGCGAAAATCACATTGATTGTCCTGGGATGCAACAGCAAACCCCCAAGACCTTGAACTCTAATACCAAATTTTATGATCCAAACATCAATAGAGAAACCTCAGATTAAGTACTCAAAGCCTTGAAAAGAGATAATTTCAGATAATAATCCTCTTAGAGGGGGCAACCTCCTTTTACCCACTTAAATGTTCAAGTACAAGATGATTCAAAATGAAATGTCTCCTTGGTATGTATGGGAGACTAGGTTTAATGGCCCTAAAGCCGGTATATATAGGAGACTAGGAGGTTTAATGGCCTAAAGCCGACATAAATAAAATAACATTACTTATCTAAATTACAACTAATGGCCTAAATACGACATAAATAAAATAACATTACTAATCTAATATGCCCCAATTAAGTGGTAATGAGCCAATATTAGGGCTTAACAACTCTCTTGTGGCTTTGACTCATAGCCATAGGGATTTTTCTCGTAACATAATTGGTGACCATACTGGGGACTTATGTCCTTTATGGGTTAGTATATAAGTGTTGGCCTTCACTTTTAGTATTTTATGGAAGTTTTGGAGTCATATACGCACTTTTCTGTGCAAACAGTGGCATACATATGTGCTCTTGCTTTGAGATGGTCACATACATATGCGTTTTTCCTTATACATAGTCGCGTACATATCCAAAGAAATGGTTTTTACTCTTCTTTATCTTTATGGGGTGTTGGGATTGGTTCTTTGGATCTTTCTTGGGTCATTTGACTCTTGTTTTCCTACTGTTAGTTATATAAGTCTTATACATTAGATGTTGTTATAAAGAAAAGAAAAAAGAATTGGTTTCTTTGTTTTTCTTCTTCAAATTTGTGTGAGTAGTTTAAGAGTTTTTTTATTGGTATTTTCTATTTGGAGTTGTTTTGTTAACTCTCCTTATAGTATAAATATGTTTGGTTAATTCTCGTTGCTTCTCATTTTCATTTTTCTTGTTTTTCATCGAAAAGAAAAATTATTTTAGTTTTTCATTTTCTCATTTTGCTTTAAAACAAGAAAACAAAATAGAGAGTTTGCTTAGTGATTTTATTTTTTCATTCTTTACCTCTGTCTTTCACTGAAAATAAAATTTATTTCTGAGCATACTTTTCTTCTTTGTGTATTGATTTTATAATCATGCTTGTATTCTTGAAAACTTTGAATTTTCACAAGTTTTGGTCGCAAGCTTCATTGAAAAGGAAATTTCAGTTTTGCTTATTTTTGGATAGTTGCATTGCATTCAAAAGTAACATTAGTTTTTTCATTGCAATATAAAATAAAATGCAGATTACTTTCATTGCATTGAAAAGATAAAGAGTTTGAAATTTTGAAGCATTCCTTAACATTCTCTTTTCCATTTAATAATAAGCTTGTTTTACTTAACAACAATGTTCTTAAAAGTGTTTCATTTTCTATTGAGTCTCTAAACATCATTAAGTTTCACATATGTAAACCTTTGAGTAAACAACACCCACTCAAATTAAAGAATAATTTAAAATAAATTATAATTTTGTTTGTAGGGTATACAAACTAGTCTAGGTTTAGGGCCTTGAACTAGGATTGGAGAGATAAATTTCCAAGGCCGTAAAAAAATATAGAAGTTTGAGATAGGAAGAATCAAATCCAACTGTCCTATAGGTTTGTCCAGGAAACTCCTCTAATGAAAGATCCAAACATGAGGTCGCATGAGGAAGATTCAAGGAGATAATCCCTTCGATGCTTGACCAAGTGTAGTGGATAGATCATATATGGGGATTTCGCTAGTACCCATACCTCCCTAAGAGGAAGTTATTTTGCAGATTAGGGATTTTCTATCCTTCCCAAATGTTCAATCCATATTTTCAACTATTCACTTGAATGTCGACTGCTAGATGGTATCTATAGTTTCTTTTCCTAGGTATCTCAGAGTTGAATGTGGGGGGTTTCCCATGGTACTTGGGAAGACAATGTATCAGACTATCAATACCCATGGAGGGTGCCCCGCAAAGTGAGGGTTACTTGCACCAGGTAGGTATGGTAAGTGGAGGATGGGGTAATTGATTCTCATTCCTTCATTCTTCGGTTGCAAGATTTAATCAACCCATATTATTTTTCTGCAAGGGCCTTTACCTAACTTATTTTCTACCATAGTCTTGGGACCTAATCCACCCAAGATTGGGTATTGGAGGAGTATTTTTCATCTATTGCTTCCTTAGGATTTTTTTTAGTGGTGTGCTATTTTCATATAGACGGCCTTAGTGAGTATGTTGGTAGCTACCTTGAATCATTGATTTAAATTTCCTAACCAACTGCTTCATTGATCTTGGAGGGTTTAAGGCCTTCCTCCCATAAGAATAATTTTTCCATCACCTTCGTTGAGGCGAGGCTTGACCAATTTGGTAATTTTGTACCAACTAGTCATGTTGAGCATTTCAATATTGAGACTATAGAATAAAATTCTTTTGCACTAGAGGTTACACGTATATTGGATCTCGAAGTTGAAGGCTTTGTTAGACCCTTTAACCCTCCATTAAATCGACTAGATGATCTAGTTTTAGTGTGTTTTCCCACTTCCGATTCAGATAAAACTAATTATTTCCCTCTTCGGTGGGTTGTTATGGAAGGAAATTCAAATGCGTATAGGTCAAGGGCCCCTTCAATCCCCACTTCGATTATAGTTGGAGGGGAATTTCACCTCCCCATCCTTCTATCTATACGACTATCAAAAGTCAAGCTACAATGGATACATCGTTTAGTGGCACATTGCTAATGATAATTGGGTCCACTCAGTCTTTGAGTGAGATTCCTTTGTTGCATTTCATTTCTAATGCCTTTTCGTTTGGAATTCCATTGAAAGGCATGCAAAATGTTTCGGCTAGTTCTCAACCGATCCCTCAAAGTATTAAATTTGGAGAAGGGAGTTCTTAAACTACCTTGCAATTTTTTCCTTGGGGGAGGGGGGGAATATCCTTACTTTGGAGCAGGGAGTTATTCAACTACCTTACAATTTGTTCCAGGGAGTTTTGGTTTTGCATGCACCTGAGTAGTGCGTGAGGTTCGTAACCAAATAAAAAGGTGCACACATTCCATAATCTTGCACATACTTGAGCTAGTGTGTGTGAATTGTACATCAAGGGAGGATTCACATATTTCATAGTGTTTCACACACTCAAGATAGTGAGAGAGAATGAATGTAATGTATATATATTTGTGTGTATGCTTTGAGGCCAGAGAGCCTGTGTGACTATTGGGATGGGTAGCTAGGACGCAAATAGGTTAGTGCACCTATCCATGTAAAGTGTACCACACTCAAGTTAATAATAAAATCACATCGATGCACACAGACAAACCAGATGAAAAGAGACGGGGGGATGAACTCCAATGAAAAAAGGAAAAGAGGGGGATATTTTAATAATATTTCCGAAAAGTGTAACCTAGGATATATTATTTATCCTAAGTTCCCTAGGGATGGAAACAAGTCACCAAGTGGCTAAAGTTAGCTCTGAAGGTGACACGTGTATAGTTGAATGCATGCAATATATATTGATGAACTTAGTGTATTTTGAGGGGAATCGATTATTCTCTGTTGATTCAATGAATTTTCCTCTAAAAAAAAAGGAGTCTATGTCATGCAGAATCGTATTGTATGGTATGGACCTGTGCTTGGAAAACGTTGTGTGTTGTTGAAGAGATGGGTTGTTAGGCCCATATTCTATAGAAGAAGCAGATTTCCAGGCCTGTAGGCTGTCAAAGAGGCGGGTTTTAAGACCTCTTAGCATTCTCTTTAGGTGAGAGTTTGTTGGAAACTGTTCCCCCGTGCACTGGGCATTAGTTGCAGTGCTTTGAGAGTTCCTGATCTAGTGTGTTGGTGAAGCCCTGGAAGGGAAGTGGGGAAAATGAAGGATTGTTGAGCAGAGAAGGGGAACACTTCTTAGGGTGGGACAAGCATGTGAGGAATGAGGGGTTGTAGACTAGTTGCAATAGTCGACACCTTGGACTGATAAATTTCCATGATTTTTATACCATAGATTAGCACTAGAAGTCCTTTTTCCCTGGTAGATTTTGAGCCCCAACTTGGGGGTGACCTGTTGCTGAAATATTATGAGCAACAAATTCTATGGTTGGGAGGACCATCAGAGTCATGCACACATTTGGTGACTTTTATAAAAGATAAGTGTTATTATGTACTTGTCTATTTACTGCGTGTTCATTTACTTGTATTGGTTATGGTCTATCTCTTATATGATGATGCATATGAATAATGGTTATTATTTTTCTTAATGTTGTTTATTCATGTGAGTGCAATGTGGTTATTCATTTTAATAGTTGTGCATGATGTGTACATTAGTTGATAAGTAATTTATTTTAAGATAATATTGGTAAATGGTCAAGAGATTCCTAAGTGAGGCTAGGAGTATCGTGCGTCTAGAAAGTGGTCCATGTGGACAATTTTCTAGATTCACTATGTGCGTAGGAAAGTAGTCTGCACACGCAAGAAAGCCTGACCTTCCAAGGGCGGTCGATATGGTTATGCCCACAGTGGTATTCGAGTGCTCCATATTAGTATGTGCACAATATTGTTCACATGTTCAGAGTGGGTTATAAGCACAATAATGTTGGGGTGATCAACATGTTGTTGCGTACAGTTTTATTTCGTGTATTGCCACCGTTATAATATGTTTAATTAGGAAGGAGTGTGGTGCGATGTGAACCAGTTTGGGGTTGTGTGTATTTACTCAAGTGTTTCTGCACAGTCTGAATGTTAACTATGCACTAATTTTCTTGAGGTAATATTGCTTAGTAGTAAGCTAAGGACGTTACTTGAGGTATCAGACCTGAAGTTGGGAGAGTTTATGTGATATGTCCCAGCTTGGGTGGCTAGGGATGTTACAGTAACTCCTTCCAAAGTCAGTGGTGTAATACCCCTAGTCCGAACTGAATTGTAAATGTAAATACAAATGTATGTAATATGGTGAGATGTTTGAAATCATTTTTGTATGCACCTTCCATGGTATAGTGCACGCATGTACTGCACAATAAAATGATGAAGAGTGCACATTACAGAATACCGTGCGCAACAACTTAAGTGCACATGATTTTGAGGCCATTGAGCCTTTGTGTATATGATGTGTTTTATAGGCTGGTGAGACAGTTATTATAAGCTAGGATGCTTATGTTTTGAATCAAGCCAAAGAGACTAGATGCTAAAGGCTAGTGCAACTATTTTTGTATATGTCTCATCATTAATATAAAAAACATCGTTGCGCGCAGACCGACCATGATAAAAGAGTATGGGGGACTAAAGTACACTAGTTAGGGAAAGGGTGGGGATAAAAGTTAATTAAAAAGGGGCTAAGCTAGGGAGCTTAAACCAAAAAGGAATATTATATTAATATTTCTTTAATTATAAAGTATGGATAATTATTTTATCCTAAGTTCTAAAGATGGGGAAAAGTGGGCCAAAGTAGCTCCCATCATGACAAGTGTCAAGTTGGGGACATGCATGCATATTTTTTGGACTTAGTTCATTTCCCATCATTCTTTTTCATCATTCCTTCCATCATTCATTCATGCATTAAATCATCCATGAGCATTCATACACTCATTGAGCTATTCTTCGTACCTTCATGTCATTGTACCTGAACCTGTATCCATATCCATACTTGTTTGTGTAGCTGGTTAGCTTGGGAGCTGGACTGAAGAAGCGGGTTGTCAGGCCCATGGGATATGGAAGAGGCGGGTTGTCAGGTCCGTGAGAAATTCCTCTCTAGGTGAGAGAATTGTTGGGAATTTATTTCCTGAAGGTGCTAAACTGCAGCTACAGGGATCTGAGACTTCCTGTCCGGCATGTTGCTGAAGCCCGGAAAGGAATTGGGGCAGTCGAAGGAATGTTGAGTAGAGAAGGGGAACACTTCCTAGGGTGAGACAGGCATGTGGGGAATGAGAGACTATAGGATGTTAGTTTGAGTGGGAATCTGTGACAGAGTCTTTCCTGTTGTCTATGAGTCATTAGCTTGGTTAGGAACCCCTTTACCCAAGTGGAGTTTAGTCCTAGCTCAAGGGTGACCCAATGCCGAGAGTGATGAGCAGTGTGGTCTAAGGCTGTGAGGTTCATGGAAGGTCTGCACATAATTGGTGATATTGTTACCAAGATAAGTGTCAATTATGTGATAAATTTACATGCTGCATTATTATTTACATGTTTTTTTTATGGGTTTATCCTATGTGTGCTTATAACTGTCTTTATATTTATGGGTATTGCATGTATATGTTGCATGTATATGTTTACTGTTATTTCAGTATGAATACATGCATTTACGAAATGTATTTGTCTATTTACATTTTATATATAAAGTTCCGCAAGAGTTCTGTATGTATATGTTTTAATTGCATGCAGTTCAAAAATTTATGTGGCATAGCTCAGTTGGATGTTGGGTATGTTACAATATGTTGAGCAGAGAACAAAAGCATTTTCTAGAGTAGCATGCTCCAACATGGGTGGCTGGGGATGTTACAATATCGTATCAGAGCCTCAGTTTTCAACACTGAGCCTTGTTGGGCCAAGAAAGTTGAGTTGAAGCAAAATTTCACAGAGGATTGATTTCGAAGTTGTCAAATTTCAAGTTGCAGAGCATCCATGGTAAAATTTATAAGCAACGACGCAGAATTGGGGAAAAGCCCCAATTTCTGTTGTTAAATTCATGGGAAAATTGAGAAATTCGTCCATGCGGTGAGATATTCTTGATTTAATATCTGTTCTAGCAAATTCAGACCTGGAATTGGTCGAATTTGAAGTTACGTGAAACCATGACAGATGGAGCGAAATTAGTTGATTAAAATTCTATATTCGTGAATTGAGTGTGGGAAAAATTCATTCCAGAAATGTCAACTCACAACAATTTGTTGTTATAGAGGTTGAATGGGTGTTATCGGAGTGAAATTGAACAAATTTCTAGTTACAGAGTGTCTATGGTAAATTGGGTAAAAGTTACACAAAAGCCCCAATTTCTGCGACGGAATTCATGAGGAATTGATGCACATAAAAATAAATGTGCGTAGGTGGGTGCACTAAAAATGCATGGTGCACAGTAAAAATCCTGTGATATGTAAAAATTGGGAACTGCACTGAAAAACATTGGTGTGCGGGCACGCACACTAAATTTTGGTGACGCACGGAAAAATATTGGTGTGCGGGTGTGCGCACTAGATTTTGGCTCTGCGCGGAAAAATGTTGGTGTGTAGGTGCACGTGCTAAAATTTTGCGCTGCACGGAAAAACGTTGGTGTGCGGGTGCGCGCGCTAAATTTAGCATTGTGTGGTGTGCATACACATAATAAGGTGTGTGTAGTGTGCACACACGTAATAATGGTGCGCGTGGTGTGCACTATATTGGCAGAGCGCAGAGTTGGTCGGTGTGCGCGCAATATGAGTATATGTTGTCCCGCGACAGTTTAGTTAATGGTGCGCACAGACTATTGGTGTGTGGTTGGGGCGAACTAAACTTTGGAATGGTGCAATGCATAGATTTAAATGTGTGCGAAATATCAGTGCGTGATACAAAAATTGCGCGCAACAGGTAATAGTGCAAGAACCAAAATTTTGCACGGTGGATATTGGCACGATACAAAAGCAGTGCGTGCCAGTTATTGGCGCGACAGGGAAGTGATGCACAGTGGTTATAAGTGCGTAGAACATGGTTTACCTTGTGGTGTTGCTGTACATGCTAAATATGGGTGTACAGGTTGAAATTCGTGTGCACAAAGTCGTTTTGATGGTGAACAATAGTAGAAAACCAGTGAATTTTCGCGACATTTTATACTATTTGAACGTCATCTTTTTGCAGCGCGTTTTTGAGGCTCTTAAGAGCGTTTTTAGCAATGCAAAAACCACGGGAGAAAAGTGTACAAAGGTACACTCTATCTATACATCTCAGAGATATATTTCTAATGGTTTAAACCGTTCATCAAACAGAGCTTTTATGAGAAAGTTACAACACAAACTTTGGAGGCTAAATTTTAAGACCCAACTAACTTCAAAGAGCCATAAATTTCTGCTCTGGAATCCGATTGAGATGCAAGAGAAATCAATGGAAAGATATTGAACCATAGAAGATAGTCCTAGAACTGAATTAAATTTATGGGCTTGTTAAGAATGTTTAATATGGAAAAGAAGGTACCTGTAGCATTCCAGACCAAAAACATGAATTGGGTTAGAACTTCAACTGGTTGTAACTAACATTCCAGAACCCAGAAAGAGGTGAAACTTGGCCACACTGTCCAAAATTTGTATATGAAGAAACCCATTTGAGATCCTATGAAAAATCCATTGGAGTAGGTGCGAAAATTCATGTTTACAGCACAGAGTTGCGCCAAGATGAAGTGTGAATAGAAAAATTAATGGACAATTTTCAAATAACCATAACTTTCTGCTCAAGCCTCATAATTGAGCATGGGAGAAGGCATTGGAAAGGTGTTAGACAGTAGAATATAAGTAGTCACCCATAAAATTGATCTAGGCATTCAATTTTTTAGGAAATCAGACGAAAGGATTCTGATATATTATTGAACTAGAATAGTTTACATTTTTCATGAAATTGTTGAGTCAATCAACTTGACAGAGTTTTGTTGGCTTCACATTTTGCATAGTTAACAACAACTAGATCAGATCAGGATCAACACAGATTCCAGAGAAATGGAAGAGGCACAAGGTACTTACATCCAGGAAGATGATATCAGAGGGATGGATTTCCATTTGGGCATTGAAGGAACAAATTCCAATGGACATGGAGAAGGAAGGGATGAAAACATGAATATGGTAGAGACCATTAAAAATTTGCAGAAGGATGTCCAAATAGATAAATATGATAATGAAAGGCTTATGAGATCCAAGGAGCAGCAAGAGGACTTCAACACGAAGTTAATGCAAATAT
Source organism: Picea sitchensis (assembly GCA_010110895.2). Lineage (NCBI taxonomy): Eukaryota > Viridiplantae > Streptophyta > Pinopsida > Pinales > Pinaceae > Picea > Picea sitchensis. The sequence continues at coordinate 79,293 of SNQJ01S0016635.1, forward strand.
TGAACATAATAGAAAAGAAATTGGATAAGGAGAGTGGCTCAAGAAAATCAGGAAGTTACAGGTCTCCTGATGAGAAAAGAAGAGAAACAAGTGTTAGTATACATCACCATCACTCCTCGAGGCATTCCAATAAGAGAGCACACAATATCTCAAGTCCATCCCCTGTCAGGAAACATAAGAGGTCTGGGGTGGATGAGCTTCGAGGATAAATGAACAAAATCAAACCTCCTACATTTGATGGTGAGCACAAGAAAAATGAAGATACAAAGACATGGTTGTTGGGCATGAGAAGGTATTTTCAATTACATAATTATTCTTCTCATGCAGAAGGAATAATTTCCATCTATCAACTCAAGGGAAAGGCATCCATGTGGTGGGATCAACTTGTACATGTGAAACACATTAAAGAGAAAAGTGTTACTTGTAGGGAATTCAAGAAGTATTTTGAGAAGAAATACTTGACTAAGTATTCAAGAAGTATTTTGAGAAGATTTCTTTGAAGTCAAGCTTGGGAGTATGACCATAGATGAATATGAAAGAAGGTTTCTAGAACTACTGAAGTATGTCTCTTTTATCAAGGATGAGACAGTTAAGATTCAAAGGTATTTGAGTGGATTGCCATCATTCATCAGTGAAAACATATAGTATGATGATTCCAATACATTGGAGGAGACCATAAGGTGAGCTAAATGCCTATATGATTAGCAAAAAGAAAGGACAACTTTCCAAAAAGCTTGGGAAGACATAAAGAAATTCAATATGGATCAAAGGAAGGAGTGAACTAATCCACCATTATTAAGAAATAATCCTCAGGGACAACCAACTTCTAGAGAACCCAGAACGATTGAGACAGGGGGTCAAAGGCCAAGGTAGCCACCTATTCAATGTTGGGGTTGTAAAGGATATCATATGTTTAGAGATTGTCCTCACAGAGGTGAAAAAGTGAGGACTATTCACAATGTACAACAACCTGAAACGATGGAGGACATGGGCAAAAATGTACCAAGGATCTATGCAACCCTGGATAATAAGCAAGAAAAGTATCATTCATATATGATTGAAGTGGAAGGTATGATCAACAACCAAACCATTGTTATTTTAATTGATTTAGGATTTAGTCATAGTTATATAGATCCTAAGATGGTGGAAAGTTTTCATTTTCCAAGAAGCAAGCATGGAAAATATTGTTTGGTGCAACTGGATACCAGAGCCAAGAGAAAATTTAATGAGATGGTTAAGTCGTGTCTTATGGACATGAATGGACTAAACACCGGGGCAGATTTGAACATCTTGCCTTTAGGTTCCTATGACTGTTTAATTGGGATGGATTGGTTGGATCAACATCATGCTATCCTAGACTACCATAACAAAGAATTTACTTGTTTGTATGAGGAAGGGAACCTAAGGAAAGTGCAGGGAATTCCCAAGGAAGTGACCATCAGAGAAATTTCAGCATTGTAGTTGAAGAAATGTTACAGAAAAGGGTGTCAAATATTTGCAGCTCATATAGAAGAGACACCTAAATATAAGGTTCCAAATTTGGAAGATCATGCAGTCCTGGAAGATTTTGAAGATGTGTTCAAGGAGGTACCAGGACGAACCCCAAAGAGAGATATTGATTTCTCTATAAATTTAATGCCTGGAGCAACTCCATTGTCAAAGACTCCTTACAGAATGAGTACACCAAAACTAAAGGAGTTGCAAATGCAGCTTGAAGAACTTCTGAAGAAGGGGTATATACACTCAAGTGTGTCACCTTCAGGTGCGCCAATCTTGTTCGTGAACAAGAAATATGGGACATTAATATTGTGCATTGATTTCATACAGTTGAATAAAGTCATTGTAAAGATAAAGTATCCTCTGGCAAGGATTGATGATATCTTTGATCAATTGAAGGATGAAAATATATTTTCCAAGATAGATCTTAGGTCAGGATACTATCAGGTAAGGATTAAAGAGGAAGATATCAGTAAGACCACCTTCAGGACAAGGTATGGTCATTATGAGTTCATAGTGGTGCCATTTGGGTTGTCAAATGCACCAGTCATTTTCACGTGCTTAATGAATGGTGTTTTCCGAGAATATTTAGACAAGTTTGTCATTGTTTTTTTGGATGACATCCTTATATATTCTAAATCAGAAGAAGAGCATGAACATCATTTGAGGATGGTGTTGCAAGTATTAAGGGAGAATCAATTGTATGCCAAATTGAGCAAGTACTCATTTTATCAGAAGCAAATTCATTATTTGGGGCATATCGTTTAAGAGGATGGGATAGCAGTGGATCTTGAGAAGATATAAGCCATTAGAGAATGGTCAACGCAAAAGAATGTGATAGAGGTCAGATCATTCATGGGCCTTGCAAGCTACTATAGGAGATTTATTGAAGGATTCTCAAAGATCGCACACCCAATCACTTCCTTACAAAAGAAGGGTGTGAAGTTTCATTGGACATTGGATTGTGAAAAAAGCTTCCAACACTTGAAACAATTATTAACAAGTGCTCCAATACTAAGGATTGTTGACCAAAATGAAGACTTCATTGTATGCATAGATGCATGTAAATAAGGACTTGGTGGATTACTCAGTCAAAATGGGTTTGTTATATGTTATGAATCAAAGAAGTTGAAGGAGCATGAAAGAGACTATGCCACTCATGATTTGGTGTTGGAACCCATAGTGCATGCCTTGAGAAAATGGAGACACTACTTCATGGGGAAAAGGTTTGAGTTGAGGACATACCATAATGGTCTGAAATATTTATTTGATCAGCCAACTCTAAATGTTAGGCAAAGCAGATGGTTAGAATTTCTCAGCGAATACGACTTTCATATAAAGCATATCAAGGGGAAAGAGAACAAGGTGGTTGACGCACTCAGCAGAAGAGTGGAAGAATTGCATGCTACAACCATTAGCATGTACCAATCATATTTGAAAGACAAAATTATAGAGGCTGCCAAATCAAATTTGCAATACGAGGAATTAGTGGCAAAATTATAGCAAGGTAATTTGCAGCAGAAAATTGAAGAATACAAGATAGATAATGATGAAATTCTTATGTACAGGGGAAACATTTATGTACCAAATTATCATGAATTGAAAAATATGATATTGAGAGAAATTCATAATGTGCCTTATGTTGGGCACCTAGGTTATCAGAAAACTATTGCAGCTGTCAAGAGCCAATATTATTGGCCAGGAATGAAGAAAGAGGTTGTTGATTTTATTGTCAAATGTTTGGAATGTCAAAAGATAAAGGTTTAACATAGACACCCAACAGGTTTGCTATAGCCATTACCCATTTCTGAGTGGAAATGGGAAGTTATAACCATGGATTTTATCAGCAAACTGCCCAAAACAAACAAGCAACATGATTCTATCATGGTAGTGGTGGATAATCTTACTAAAGTTGCCCATTTTATTCCAGTTAAGCTCACTCACAAGGAAGCCAACATTGTTGATATTTATATGAAGGAAATTGCTCGATTACATGGCATACCCAAGACAACTGTGTCTGACAGAGATCCAAAATTTACCTCAAAATTTTGGAAGGGATTATTTAATGGATTTGGAATAAATTTTAATTTTAGTACAACTTATCATCCAAAATCAGATGGAAAAACAGAGAGGGTGAATCAAGTGATTGAGGATATGTTGAGGATGTATGTGATGGATAAACCATCAAAATGTGAAGAATACCTACACTTAGTAGAGTTTTCTTATAACAATGGGTACCAAACATCTCTAAAGATGAGCCCATTTGAGGCACTTTATTTAAGAAAGTGCAACACACCGGTAAGCTGGGATAACCCAATAGACAGAGCAGTGGTTGGGCCATATTTGCTCAAGGAAATGGAGAATAAAATGTTGAAAATAAAGAAAAATTTAAAGGCTTCCCAAGACAAGAAGAAAAGCTATGCTGATAAGTGCATAACTCATAGGAATTTAAAGTTGGGGACCATGTATTCTTGAAAGTGAAAGCCAAAAGAAGTTCCTTGAAGTTGGGAAATTGTTCAAAGTTGACAACTCGCTATTGTGGGCCATTTGAAATCCTAGAGAGGATTGGTCCAGTGGCTTATCTGGTTGCATTGCCTGCATATATGTTTATTCATAATGTTTTCCATGTATAATTTCTCAAGAAATATATACTTTATGCCAATCATGTTATTGATTGGAATGTGATTCAGGTGGAGAAAGAAGGCACTTTCCAAGTGCATCTGGTACGCATTTTGGACCGAAAAATCAAACATCTCTGGAATCTATCCATAGAGATTGTAAAGGTCCAATGGACCTACTACAATCCTGAGTACGCTACTTGGGAGCATGAGGATGCAACGCGGGCAGAATACCCACATCTTTTTGAGGATTTTTGAAAATTTTGTTGTATATGTGTACATAATGCACTGAGGACAGTGCATAAATAAGGGGAGGGCATTGTAATACCGCTAGGCTGAACCCAATTGTAAATGTAAATAAAAATGTATGTAAGATGGTGAGATGTTTGAAATCATATTTGTATGCACCTTCCATGGTATATTGCGCGCATATACTACACAGTAAAATGATGAAGTGTGCACGTTCCAGGATACCACACGTAGCAACTTAAGTGTGTATGATTTTGAGGCCATGGAGTCTTTGTGTATATGATGTGTTTTATAGGCTGGTGAGCCAGTTATTATAATATAGGATGCTTATGTTTTGAATTAGGCTAGAGAGCCTAGATGCTAAAGGCCAATGCGCCTAGTTTTGTATATGTCTCATCATTAATATAAAATACATCGTTGCGCGTAGAAGGACCACGACAAAATAGTATGGGGGACTAAACTCCAATAGTTAGGGAAAGGGTGGGGCTAAAATTTAAGGAAAAAGGGATAATCTAGGGAGCCTAAGCCAAAAAGGAATATTATATTGATATTTCTTTAAGTGTAAAGTATGGATAATTATTTTATCCTAATTTCTAAAGATGGGGACAAGTGGGCAAAAGTAGCTCCCAACATGACAAGTGTCAATTTGGGGAAATGCATACATATTGTTTGGAATTAGTTCATTTCCCGACATTCTTGTCCATCATTCAGTCATCCAGTAAATTGTCCATGATCATCCACACACTCATTGAGCTATCCTTCGTACCTTCATGTCATTGTACCTGAACCTATATCCATAGACATACTTGTTTGTGTAGTTGGTTAGCTTGGGAGTTGGACCAAAAAAGCGGGTTGTCAGGCACATGGGATATTGAAGAGGCGGGTTGTCAGGCCCGTGAGAAATTCCTCTCTAGGTGAGCGAATTGTTGGGAATTGATTTCCTGAAGGTTCTAAACTGCAGCTACAGGGCTCCGAGACTTCCTATCCGTCCTTTTTTTGAAGCCCATAAAGGAAGTGGGGAAACTGAAGGATTGTTGAGCAGAGAAGGGGCACACTTCCTAGGGTGGGATAGGCATGTGGGGAATGAGGGTTGTAGGTTGTTAGTTTGAGTGGGAACCTGTGAAAAAGTCTTTCCTGTTGTCTATGAGCCATTATCCTGGTTAGTAACCCCTTTACGTGGGTGGAGTCTAGTCCCATCTCGAGGGTGACCCACTGCTAAGAGTGATGAGAAGTGTGGTCTAAGGTTGGGAGGTTTGTGGAAGTTCTACATGCAGTTGGTGATATTCTTACTAGGATAAGTGTCAATTGTATGATAAATTTACATGTTGCATTATTATTTACGTGTTTATTTTTATGGGCTTATCCTATGTGTTCTTATAACTGTCTTTATATATATGGGTATTGCCTGTATATGTTGCATGTATATGTTTATTGTTATTTCAGTATGAATACATGCATTTTTGAAATGTATTTGTCTGTTTATGTTTTATATATAAATTTATGCAAGAGTTCTGTGTGTATATGTTTTAATTGCATGCATTTTGAAAAATTTATGTGGCATAGCTCGGTTGGATGCTGGGTTTGCTACATTATGTTGAGAAGAGAACAAAAGAATTTTATGAAGTAGCATGCCCTGGCATGGGTGGATGGGGATGTTACAAGTGGAATCCTATGGAATATTATTTTCCTTTTCAAGGGATGTCATCAGGGGTAAACCCATTACAGAGTCTGTACAACCCGACGAAAGGGTCTTTCCCTTCACAAAGGATGTTGGTAGGGGGAAAACATGTCTAGTATTATGGAAACCTAATGGGTGGAGGTTTTCCTCCCTTTAGCCAGGGATTTCAAAGTTTGATCAAAACCCTATCTCATCAATAAACTCTTTCTAGCAACTTGATGCCAATAACAATCCAATATATCCTTTTTCGGTTGCTAACCAACTCGAAGTATCCAACCCGACTAGTTGGAATTCTAGGCTGCAACTGAGACTTCCATTTATGGAAACATTAAAATTTCTAGAATTATCAAAACTTATGAATGACCCAGTGTGTCATGATCCAAATTTTCCCGCGGTTCCCCACTAAATTAGCCTCAGACATTCTGAATTTTGAAGGAAAGTATAGTGAGGATCTGGGAGATCACATAATGACATTTCATTTATCGTGCTCATCCAATTAATTGTATGATGACTCCATTTGGTTACGTATATTTCAACACACTCTCATGGGGTTTCATTGAAATGGTACATCGAGATTTAGGGGTCAACGTTTCACACATTTCATGATTTGGCATTGTTTTTTTTTTAACCATTTTTTAGCTTCCTATTCGGTATGATGCAGAAACTGATTTATTGTCTACACTATGGAAAGACAAAGCCACTCACATTTTGGATCAAATCCAAGAGTGGTGAAGGAAAAAAATAATGATCAAGGTTAGGATTCCTCCTAAGTTCCTCCTTGAATGGTTTCTCAAATCCTTGTTACCATATATCTCCAAGGATGTTTCCACGTCGGGGGTATCCTTAAAGGAGGAATCTATTTTTAGAGCCCAGTAGTTGGATTTTATTGATTCTTAGTCTAAGATCATATACAAGATATTTATCGACACATCGTAGCCAAGTATCAACCCTTCAAAATCAAATTCTGCACCACATGTCGATGGCATCATTGGTTATGTCAATAATGCTACCATAGATCTGGTTGTGATCTAGATGAAACAAATGAATATCCATTCAACTGTGGTTGGTCAAGCTATCGATTTGACCATTTAAACCTTCCAATTTTCATATGTGAACACTATGCAGTCAATCAACCCAAAGGGTTCCCAACAATCCGGATGGAAAAAAAAGAGTAAACATAAGAAAGGATGTGAAAAAAATACTGAAAATGTTAAATTTGATGCTAACGCTTGACGGGAAAAGAAAGAAAAGAGGAAGGTAAAATTTCCTTGTAATCTTTGAAAACATGATCACCTTAACCATCAATTCCCCAAGATGGAAAAGGCTCAATGCTTGTTGACATAGCAACATCCTGTTGTGTTGAAGAACCTGTTCCCTCAAGGACAAAATATGATGGTGGGATCTTCTAGTGGAAATTGCAAGGGGCACCCAAAATGCATCCTTGTTGGAGGGTACTATGTCATTCATAAATATGGTGAGATCGGATATGAATGTGTTGACCAGGACCTGTGATTACGATAATTGTGAGTCAACATCTAAAGGAAAGGAAACTTATGATCCCTAGAACTCTCTTCACATAGAGAATCTTGGAGGGGATGCAATGTCATGTATNCTCGAGTTGCGCCCAACTATTTGATTGTTGAGGATTTATCTCAATCACCCTATGTGATGTCAACCCTTGAGGTGATTCAGAGTTTCCCCACATAACATAGCACATTTCTATCCATGATAGGAGCTACTGAATCCTCGATATTACAAGTTATCAATTTTGATACTGCAGATATTAAGCCTCGTCTTCCATATCACGTTTCCTTCCAAATCATTGTCATGTATTCCAGGCACGTTATTGG
>SNQJ01S0016635.1:87210-107758 GCA_010110895.2 Picea sitchensis
GGACATATGCAATGACAACTTTAGTTTGATCACTATTTCGAGTTTTATAGTTCTCTCATGAAGGGAAAATCATTACAATCGAACACATTTCATTCACTTTCTATGACTTCGCAACGAATATAGGTTCCATGGTCCCATTAATTGAAAACTCTCAGAGGGAAACTTAGAGCGTTGGTGTTGGGATATATACTTCATTAATGGGAAATTTTAACTTCTCAGTGACAATTCTGTACATTAATGTTTTTCTAGTTGTCTACCATTAATCAAGATCTTTGATCCCCATAACTCAATTGAGTTCATTTCAAATGATGTATTTTGAAGATCCCTGGGTGTTACCCTCGTAGTGTGATTTGATAGAATGTCTTGTGCATGATGGGATGGTTATGCCATTATCTACAGCTGATATAGCTTATTAGGAAATTCAACAAGCTACTGTGGATTCTTATCCCACTCCTTCTTGGATAGAGGAAGTGGATCACCTTATAGAGCCCATCCGGGCCATGAATTCTTCCAATTCACTCAATTGTATTGATACTATTTTTCTTTTTGATGAAGTTATTCTTGAGGGAATGATAGGGATGGAACATCCTTGGGAGGACTTGCATCATCGATATTATTTCCTCCGAGAACTTAGTCGAGTGGAGAAAAGAGAATTTTAATCGACTTTGAATAGAGGTGTGGATCACCCCGTGAACCCCTCAGAAAAGCATGGTGTCTATGCTAAGGGTAAAATGGTCTCTAAAACCCATGGCATTGTGGAGAACATGTTTATCGGTGTGGAATATTCCTCATAATATATCTACACATATACTACTTTGTTTAAAGAGTTTTGCGATGTTTTTTTCTGGTCATACAAAGAAATGCTAGGTATAGACCCTCATATTGTTGAACACGAGATAAAAAAATACAAAACATCTAAGATTGTTCGATAAAATTTATGCCCCATGAACCTGAGAAAGGTGGAAATAATTAAGGAAGAGGTAGAGAAACTACTCAAGGATGGTTTCATCTATCTGGTTCCCCTTACTGAATCTGTTCGCATCCCTTTCTAGTGGATAAAAAACATGGAACCATTCGTATTTGTATGGACTTTTGTGAACTAAATAAGGGCCTATCCCAAGGACAACTTCCCCATGCCATTTATCGATCATATTATTGATGATTATGTAGGAAATGAAATATTTTTGTTTATGGATGGATTTTCTAGCTACAACCAAATTCATATCCGGCTTGAGGATAAGCATAAAACGATGTTGATATGTCCTCGGGGTACTTTTACGTACAATAAGATGCCTTTTGTCCTTAAAAATATCGGGGATATCTTCCAGAGGGATATTCCTTTCACTTTTCATGATCTCAAACATATTGTTGAGGATTATCTTGATGATCTCACTGCTTGCTCTCGCAAGAGAACAAATCATCTTGATTATCTTTGGCTCATTTTTGAAAGATGTTGGTATTATTGTATTGGATTAAATATTAATAAATGCATATTTTGTGTCATTTTGGGGCATATGTTTGGATTTATTATTTCCAATAAGGGGATCATGGTCGATCCATTGAAGGTTGAGGAATTAATTCAGTTTCCTCCCCAGTAGAGTATCTGTCAACTTCAAATCCTACAAGGAAAAGCTAATTTCCTTCGTCGATTTATAGCCAATTGTGATGACATCACCAAGGGATTTATGTGCTTGTTGAAAAATGGGATCCCTTTCGTTTTGGGTGAGTTTGCACAATGATATTTCGACTCGCTCAAGAACACTCTTGTTTATTCCCCCTTGCTTAGTCCTCTGGACTATAGTAGATATTTCTTGTTGTATATTGCGGTAGCAAAATCCATCATTGGCATGCTTTTAGTTCAAGAAGATGATGAGCTCCAAGAGCACATCATTTATTACCTTATTCATGGTTTGATTGGATATGAACTTAATTACTCACACATTGAGAATATGGCTTTGTCAGTCATGCACGCTATCCAGAGGCTTTGAAATTATTTTCTTTTGCATAAGACTATTGTAATCACTAATGTTAATCCATTTCAATATGTCCTCACATGGCACATAATTGGGGGAAAATATAACAAATGTATTTTCGTATTGAAATATTTTTATTTGGACTCTGTATCTTCCAAGTCCAAGAAATTGTTCGTCTTTGTCGATCTCATGTCAGAGTTTCCTAGGGAGGATGAGGAAACCATTATTACAAACTCGTTTCTAGATGAACATATTTTCCTTATCACTTCAAGAGATCCTTGGTACAGGGATATCCTTGTATATCTCAAGACTTTGAAGTTCTCTTCGCATCATTCACGAGATGAATGGCGTCATATTCACTATCAGGAAAAGAACTACCTCATTATCGATGACACTTTGTATCGTTGTGAGGTAGATTCAATTCTTTGTCATTTCTTAAATCATGGATAAGTGGAGGTTGTTCTTAATGATTTCCATAGTGTAACATGTGGTGGTCATCTTTATATAACGGTGACAACCCAAAAAATCATGTCCACGATATATGTTTGGCTAATGATATTTAAATTTTGTGTTGAGGCAGTCAAATGGTGTCATCCTTGACAAATATTTTCTATAAATATGTGGTTGCATATGGATCCTTTGTTTCCTATCATCGTCATTGGTTCATTCACTAAGTGGGGGATTGATTTCATGACATTCCACCCGCCTTCAACTAGGGTACATGACTATATTATCATGGTCATCGACTCCTTTATGAAGCGGGTGAAGGTCATGCCTACGTTCACAAATGATGGTGAGACTGTGACATTATTGATATTCAATCAAATCATTGATAGGTTTGTAGTTCTGAGAGATATTGTCACTGACCATGGTAGCACTTTCAGAATGAAATGATCACATAGTTAGCATCAAAATTGGATTTTAAGCATGAGCATTCCTCTCCTTATTATCCTTAGGTGAATGGTCAAGTAGAGGCTATCAACAAGTCTCTTAAGACCATCCTTCAATGAACTATCATTGCAAGTAAATCAAATTGGAATCTGATGCTTTATCCAACATTAAGGGCATACTGGACCTCACTTAAGACTGCTACAATATTCTCACCTTTCCAACTCATTCATGAGGTGGAAGAATTCTTGTTGATTGAGGGTGAAATTCCTTCATTGAATATTGTTGTTAAGATTCTTTCAGGCACGAGTGAATTTGAGGGGTGTCTCATTCACTTGGAACATATCGATGAGTAGCATCAAGATGAATCCATGGTGAATGAGACACACAAAAAGTGTGTTAAGAGTTAATACGATAAGTCTGTTCACCCAAGTATTGTTTCCTAGGGAGACCTTGTTTTGGTTTACGATCAATAAAAGGATGCGTTAGGGGAAGGAAAGTTTAACCTGATATGGCACGGGCCTTAGATCGTGGGGCATTCCTTGTGGAAAGAATCTTATGGATTATCAAATTGTGAAGGTAATGTGATGTCGGAGCCCAGAAATGGGCTCTATCTCAAGAGATACTACATTTAAACGTCTATACTCAGGCATTTTCCCCTTTGTAATTATTGTATATTGCTATTATTTAGGACTTGTACAATTCGTTTTCTTTCTATTTTGGTTTGCTTATGGTGCTTCTTCTTGGTTGGAAAATGTCATTGGAGTGTTAGATTTTCATAGGGTTCATGGATTGCACCAACCATCACAATTGGAACCTTGCTTCCACTATGTGGGTGATTTAATCGCCTTTGGGACAAGTGGTAACTTTCGGAGGAGCTTGTCTGGGGCTAACAACCAAAATGTGGCCAAGTATAGCATCATGATTGAGTTTCTTAGGGATGCCATTTCACATGGTATCCTATCTTTGAAATTTCACATGGATTCCTAGTTGGTAGTGTCGTAGTTTAATGATGAATACCATGTGCGCGATCCTACGCTTGTCCGACGATTCCTTTGGATAAGTGTTCTGAAATTCTTTTTTAACTATGTTACATATGTTCATGTTTCTAGGAGTGCAAATTTTCTATTCGACGCATATGATAATTACATGTTAGATTGGTATGTTTCTCATAAGTAAAATCAGAAACACAAACACACACACATTTATATTAAATTAGTTCACATTTTCACATAATGACATAAGTATATCAAGAAAAAAATATCTATATATATTTCTTTAATATTCATTAAGTAAAAAAATGTGGGTGAATATTACAAAATCGAGCTCCTATCCCCAAGTGTGTGTGTGTGTGTGTATTGATGCAATAATACATAAGGATATATGTTAAGGGCCTTGCCCCATCATGAGTGTCTCAATAATAGACTATATAATTTGCCAAACGTATGAAAAATATGCACCCAATCCCATGGCACCCGAACAATGTGTCATTGCATATACTTCAATAGGTCCTCTATCTGTACCATGGGGACTTGGTGTGTAAGGTGGTCCATATTCCTCTGGATGTTCTAAATAACTCTTTTGACTCTTTCAGTATCTCCACCTAGCTTCTCCATGCTACGTCCTCTGTGTCGGTGGATAGGGTATCCCTCGAGTTTCCTTAGTCCAATATTTGCACAGTCATGTCATTTTGTTATCTTTGTTACCCACACCAAAAATGTTTACTTGTTGGTTAACTTCTTGAGAACTTTATTAAATAAAATCAATAAAAAAATTGAAAATTGTCTACCTGTATCTCCTAATGTCATGCCAAGTGCAATAGGAATGTGTCAATCTTGTTTTAAGTTCATCCCTTCATAGGGATAATCATCAATAACAATGATCTATCTCTCCCACCAATGGAAGAATTCGTCATCATAGGAGTTGGAAAGTCGTCCACCTCCCAAACGCAACATAAGTCCTACCCATATGGCCATGCATAGTACTCTAAGTGCATGCGGTTCCATGTACACTCTAGGAATAATGGTGGGCACCCTCTCGAAAAAGAAGGTCCAGAGAACACTGCCATAGCCAAAGTTTTTCATCTTTCCTTTTTTACACTTAGTCAGTTGTGTATTCATGCATTGTAATAAAGATGAGATCCAATCATATATGCTGGGTCACAAACACTCTATTGCATAAAACATCTATGGCATGGAATCCTAGTGCACTGATGTTGATCTTGTGATCCTAATAATGGTCAACGGGATGAGATTCAAACTCATACTCTCTATGTTTCAGATTGGGTCTTAGCTCCCAACCCATTGGGTGCTTGGAGTGTAATAAAGGGTTATATATTCCTGAATGGTCATGCCCCCTCCTCCTTTTATATGGAGGTTGAAAATTTCACCTCGCCTTGAGAGTCTTTTCATAAAGTAGATATCTTCAACCTCTATCTCTACAGATTGACCATTGAGCATAAATTCATTTTCATATGGCTCCTAGTAGTTAATAAGAAGCTACAACAAAAGAATACATTGTCAGAGGGATTCTAGGCCCTTTGGGTCTTCAAGAAAATGGTTGTCTATGTCCTCATTTTCTCTCCCTTCACTCTATCACCATCCTGAAATGTTTTGGAAGAAAAATGGGTTAGTATTACATCCTTTCCTTTTGCATGAAGTTTTGAGTAGGTTCCCTTTAATACAGTCGCATACATACACGTCGCATTCCAAAGAGAGGTGTGTACAATTCCGCCCCCTTTATAAAATAAAAAATCCTACTTAAAAAATGATAAAAATGGAAAGAAACTTGGATGAAATTGAAGAGGAAGAAGAGCTCTCTTACTTGGTTCAAATAGTGTTCGATTTCATATTTTGTACCTCTCATAATCTCCAACTAAAGTTTGGGGGGTTTTTACCACGAATTTCACTATTTTGGTAAAAAACACAAATGGTATTGTAAATTGGGCAATTTTGACTATTTAAATATAGTTTTTACCCACTTTTATATAGTTTTTTTTATCATGTTTATGTTTTTGGACACCTAATGAACTAATTTTTGAGTGTATATAACATTTTTGGGTGTAGTGTTTTTAGGAAAGATGGTGAACAATGGTGTTTTTCAGGTCTATCAATCCACTTATTTGACTCTTTAAAGGTAATGTTTTCATCATTGGCATATAGGGTAGGTTATTTCCGCCTTGCATTTTGCATGTTTAGTGACTATTATACATTTTCCTTAGGGTCGATCCCACTTACTGGTTACACGATCCTTTTCCCGTTGATTTTAAGTGCCATTTTGTTTGTGGTAGAGCCTACTTAACATTGGCATCCTAGATAACACCTTTCCTTTCCTTTTGGTGCCTATGCTGAAGTATTTTCATAGGCTTGGGCGTCTTGTTTAGTCCCACCATGACGTTGCGTTGAAACCTCATATTCTTCTCCATATTTTTCTAGCTATTACCTACAGGGATCCCATACTAACTGCATTTCATATTTACTGCTTGCGCTTTTGATCCTAATGTCGGCTTCAACTTGTTGTTGCTTAACCATTTTCTTATGAATTCTCATAAGTTTCTATCCTAGCAATATTTTCCTTTGCAACTTGACACCTATATCCCTAGAGGAAACATTCGTCCAAGTGTCCATATCCTGCACACATTTCCTTGCATTAAGCATAGGTATGTTCCTTTCACTTGGAACTAGTTTTCTTTATTGTGGCACTTGTTTCCTCCATTGTATTTTAGCATTATTTTATTCCTTTTTAGGATTTCCAATATGAAAAAGAAAAAAAAAAAAGCGAATAAAAAAATAGCGTGGGAAAGAGTCTTATTTTTAGTTTTGGCCGTAGTCGAGTTTCCTTTGAAAAAAGCACAATACTTTGAGTCTATGTCTCAACAATTTGAGTTTAGTATGGCTTTAAGAAACTGAACCGATTACGTATAGTTTTTACTCCTCCAACTGGTTATCCTTCCAGTAACTATGGAGAGTTTATCGATGCCTCCTATATCACAGACTTATGTCAATGTTCAACTTTCATTTGATGTTTCCCAAGTCATTTTATTCTGTCTTTATTTTGTTCAAAGGATGTTTATCCTGTGTCATCCATTCCTCTGATTTCCTGAGTTTGCAAATCATCCTTCCAGTATGTCAAGTACTTCTCATAATCACAAGCATCTTTGTCCTATACTCGTGTTGGTATGGAAGGTCCCCATTGACTTCCTACAAGCGGGTCAACTCTTATCGACTGTGATAGATGTCTCTAAGAGTTTGACTTAGAGTCACACCTTGGACCTATTTACTTCATTGATAGATGACATTGTGCTCAAAAGATGACATTTCATCATTGGTCATTGATTGACTGGTTTCCCTTGTGTTCAATGACATGAATATTATTCACACAAAGTGATCCATGCAATACCTTGGATTCCATTTGTCCCCATTGGTGGTTTCAACATACTTACCAACTTAATGAGAACTGTGACCTCAAAACGAGAACTCTATCCCTTAAAAACCATACTTTTGCATAAAAACCATGAAAATTGACCTCCGAATCAAAAAGTAGTGTTACCGGTAGCACCTTTTTTTTTCGAGGTTAAAATTATAACAATTTTCCACCATAGCTTTAAATTCCTATAAAATTGCAAAAAAAAATCTTAAAACTGACCCTCGAATCAAAATGTGATGTTCATGGCATCACCTCCTTTTTTTTCTAGGTTAAAATCACAACTTTTTTGAAATCATCGTATTGACAACTAGTATTGTTACGAAAAAAACCTTAAAATCAACCTTCTAAATGAACCTTAGTGCTAACGATAACACTCTTTTTTCCCCAAGACTAATATTACTACTTGTTTGAAACTGTGGCCTTGACCATTGTTAACGTTACAAACCAAAACCTCAAAATCATACACTAAATCAAAACGTAGTGATACAAATTTCACATTCATTTTTTGTTTTGAGCTTAAAATTGCAATGTTTTTAAAACCATAGTGTAAAAAACAAACAATGTTACAAACAAAATCACAAAATAATTGAATTAATGAATTAAATATNCCGACACAACCTACTTTTTCCAAGCAATCTTCTAACCTGTCAATGTATATGCCAAAAAAGGTAGGGGACAAGGGACAACCTTGCTTGACTCCAATATTGCAGTTAATCTCTTTCGACCTGCCCTTAGTGTTTTTGAACTTGGAAATAACGTTCTCATACAACCTTATTGTAGCAGCCCTCAAATCGAAAGACACTTCTATCTCTTCTAACCTATTCCAAAGGTTTTTCCTAGGAACTGTGTCAAAATATTTTCTAAAGTCAACAAAACAACAAAAAATATTGGTTTTAGTATTGCAGAACTCCTCTGCAATGATCCTAAAGGTAACAAGATGGTCCACAATTGAATGATATCTCCTAAACCCAACCTCACCTTTAGCTCTTTTACTGTGACCTTATATCCAAAGGCTAATCTTCTTTTCCAAAATAATTCCATAAAGCTTGGCTAAAATCAGGTTAATCATAATGGTCCTATAATTAGAGGGAATGTTTCTATCCCTATTTTAAAAAGGAGGATCAATAAGGATTTTCATCCAGGGTTTAGGGAAGCCCTGCTTGACTGCTAAATTGAAGATCTTATGTATGTGAGGGATGATGATAGGTCATCTGATTTTAAAATTTTTATCTTGGTATCCTTCAATGTCCTTAGCTTTCCCATTTGCAAGACACTTAACCCCAAAATCTATGTCATCCAAAGAAAAAACTTCATCCTCTGTAGGGACAATATGAATGGTGTCCATGGAATTAGGTAACTCATAAATAATTTTAAGGTAGGAATTCCAGTCCCTTAAGGGAATCATATTATTTTCCTTAGTATTGTGGTTTAGCATTTTCCTCTAGAACTTCTTAGGATCCATCTTAGATAGTTGTGAAAGCTTCTCTTTCCTTTTATTGATATGGTACTTTTTTTTCCTTTTAATTATGGATTTGTGTGTATTGATCTTATCAAGTTTTAAGGAGTCATTAGAAGCATCCCTAATGGATTTCCTAGAAAATTTACATTCTTTATCATACCAAGGGTTGGTCATTCTATAATTATTTTTACATGACACCTCAAAAGAGAAATTGTTAATAGAAGTGGAAAGGGTACTTGTAAAATTATTATAAAGGTCTTCAATGTTGTCCTTATAAGTTAGGAGATGTAATTCATTATTTAAATCCTTTATGAAAAGGTCAAATTTACTTTTGTCAAATAGCAGTTGCCTTTGATTATCATCATTATCTTCATTGGTGCTCCTGTCCATGGAAAAGTTTAGAGTTAGGGTTAAAGCTCTATTATGAGAGTCGGGCTCATGGTCATTTAAAAGGTCAAAATTTACTATTTTTTTGGAAACAGAGATATCACATATCACATAATCTATGACACTACTAACTAGCCCATGAATACATGTCATCTGGTTGGAGTTTTTCCACTTCATTACTCCATTGCAAATAGGTCTTGAGAGATGCAAAGATTGACAAACTTAGTGCCAAAAAAATTCTCAATTAGGTATTTAGAGATTCTTTTGTAGCTATTAGATAAAACAAGGTCCTCATCTAGTCATAAATGATTATGGTTGGAATCATTTCTTAAAAGAGTAGTTTGGTTAGTTGTAGTCCTAGCATTAAAGTCTCCTAGCAGGGGGATATTACCTTCATTTTCCAAACTATAAATATCTTGTTCTAAATTATTATATGGATAATTTCTATCTAGATTGTTTTGCTTATAAAACGTAGAAGTAATAGGTGAAAAATAATAAATTGTTGTATACATCTTCTTAGCATTGGTGTTTGAAATTTCTATCCAAATGTACTGATTGAGAGGGTCGATCTTATGAAATTGAATGTGAGGAGAAATTATCTTTATAATATAACAAGCTATGCCTCCTATCCCTCTACGGTGGGACTTTTTGTCCCATGCCGACCACAAGACAAAACCTTCTATGTTAGGGACATTAGACTCTTCATGCTCCCAAGTTTCAACTAGACAAATAATATCAATACCACTCGGGATCCAACTTTTCATATGAACTTTGCACCATGAAAAGCCACGACAGTTCCAAAAAAGGATATCGAGCGTCACAAATTCCTATTTATTATTATCCTTCTAGTCTCTATCCCTAACAATATCTTTTCGATTTCTAATTATTGCCCATTTTCCTTCTTTCCTAGATTCTTTTACCTTTTGAACTTCCTTCCTTAATTCAGCTTGGTCTTCGGGAATGAGGTCTTCATTTATAAATATTACCGACCCTTTTAAGCTCAGAGATTTATTAAGTATGTTATATTTATGGTCATTACATCTTACTTTGACACATATCAACCTAGCTTCTATGAGGTAAGTTGTTTCAATTTGTGATTTATTTTTTAATTCTTATTTTACTATTGCTAGCGTATTCTCCTCTTGTTGTTCTTTTATACCAAAAAATATGAGGTTCAAGGCTCTTTTATTACGGTCATGGTCCAGTTCGATTAACTTATTCATTTCCTCTTTGATGGGGTTGATATCCAATTTTTTTTTTCTAGATTACTGAGGGTCAAATTGTTGGCTAGTTTTTTTTCTATCTCTTTAATCCTATCTCTCAAGTTGTGATTTTCTTCAACCTCTCCTTCTTGGGTTGGTTGTTTTTGTTTTTCCATTTCTTGAATCCTATCCTCCATTGTCTACAATTGACTCTTGAACCCTAACAATGTATCCTCTATTTGAGTTTGAATGGTATCTTTGAAGAGTCAGATTGTTTTTATCAATCATTGCCTCTAGCTCTATTTGGAGTTTTACATCTCTTTCTTCACTTCTTTTTTCTAATGATTCTAACTCTATTTGGTGTTTGGTATGTATTTCTTCTCTCCTTTTTTCTAATGATTCCATATAATCATAAAGGCTCTATAGGGTGACTTTGGAGGGCCTCCCCCTAACAGGATGAATTTTTGGTATAGGTGGTGGAGTGCTCATATTGAAAAGAAGAGAAAAAAAGTAACAATTGTTAGTTTGGATTGACTTTAAAAATGGAAAATATTTTTTTTAATTGATAATAATGGTATTAATTATTATGTCCTTGAGGTGTAGGACATTTGGTGATGGAGTGTGTTGTTAAGCCACTTTGTGATGTGAAGTCGTCGGTTTGAAACCTTTGGGGACACCAAAAATCCAACCACGTTAAGGGTTGGTGTGGCTTAGGCCGAGTGTGATCCCCAGGTGATTTTGACGGCCTAGATGCCACTGAGTCGTGGTTTCTCAAGCCACATGTTAGTCCCACAGGTCATGGACAAACTAGCAAAAAAATAAAAAATGATATTAATTATTATCTCTAAAATCAACTTTTACTTATTAAACTTATAAAAAAAAGAGTATATTTTAATTATATTGAAATCTATTTAATTTTCACATGTTACTAAATTATAAGAATATTTTTAGTTAAACTTGAATCAAAGTAAAAATTGACTCACCTAATTCCAGGTGTCCAGGTGATTACTGGGTTGAAGAAGCCAGAACTAATTTACGAACATGCACCTAAGTGCTCAGCAAGTGGAAGAAGTCAAAACTAAAAATTATTCAAAACCACAGAATATTCTGAGAGCTCAAAACTGCAGAGAAGTTCCCCTCACTGAGAGATCAAAACCATAGAGAGGTATTATGGTTCACATCATTGAGAGTAACCGCAAAGATTATTCACGTAAAAAAAGGTAAACACCCCAGAGAAGTATTTTTCCCATTCAAAACCACAGAGAAATAATGTTAGAAATAAAATATCTCTTTCAAAACTGCAGAGAAGTTAGATTATTCCTGTTCAAAACCGTAGAGAAGTATTATTCCGTCGGAGAAAAACATTACCTTTTTTGGTATATAATTTTTTTTAAAAATTGTTTTTTTTTTTAATCTATTTTTTTAGTTAAACTTAATCATTTTTCAATGGCTATGTTTACCATTTTTTATTTTTTATGTTTTTTTAATGAAAATATCTATTTATATATAGATATTAGTTAAACTTAATCATTTTTCAATGGCTATATTTACCATTTTTTATTTTTTATGTTTTTCAATGAAAATATTTGTTTATGTACAGATATTAAAAAAAGTAATTTTACTTGTTTTAGGTTTTTCTTTTTAAATAATGTTTTTTCCTTTTTATTAATTGTGTTTTTTTTTTTTTTTTTAAATTTTATTTGTAATAGTGCCATTTTTTTAGATGTAGATATTAAAAAAAAGGTCCTTTTATTTATTTTAGGTTTTTTTTCTTAAATAATTTTTTTCCATTTTCTTAATTATTTTTTCTTCTTCTTTATAATAATTTTATTTGCAATAGTGTCCATTTTATAGGTATTGGTATGAAAAAAGTTGCAATTTTAAGTTTGAAAAAATGAAGTAAATGTGCTATTGATAGTATCATGTTTCAATTTGGATGTTGATTTCGTGATTTCAATTCACAATGATATCAATGGTGAAAACCATAGTTTTAAGAAAGTCATAATACTGACCTTATAGAAAAGAATTTTCCACCGTTAGAATGACTTTTAGTTTTGGGGGTCGATTTTCAGGTTTTTGTTCACAATGGTATTGTTTGTCAGGATCACGATTTCAACCAACTTATAACTTTAACCCCCCACCCAAAAAAAAAAAAAAAAAAAAAAANNCCCCCCCCCCAAAAAAAACAAGAGGGTGATGTTGTGAGCACCCCTCTTGACCAAATTTCAATTTTAACCTCAAAAAAAAAGGGGGTGATGCTATGAGCACCACCTCTTGACCAAATTGTAATTTGAACCTCGTAAAAAAGGGGGTGATGTTGTGAGCACCATGGCTTGACCAAATTGTAATTTTAACCTCCAAAAAAAGGGGGTGACGCCGTGAGCACCACCTCTTGACCAAATTGTAATTTTAACCCTGAAAAAAAAAGGGGGTGATGTTGTGAGCACCACCTCTTATTTCGGGGGTGAATTTTAAGGTTTGTATTTGTAACTTTATAGACGACGATTGAATTTTTTTGTAATTTTAACTCTGAATAAAAAATGAGTGTTGTTAGTAGCACAAATTTTCAAAACATCGTAAAAAATGTGATCCTTGAAAAAATGAGAACTCTGGAGAGTTCTCGTTAAGTTGGTAACTTTGTTTTTCCTCACCTCTGTCGACAATTTTCATTATTGGATGTTATTTAGAGGGTCACTTTCATGCACTATTCTATATGGTGCACATGAGAGACGTACTGTGTAGTGGGTCCTTTCAATATTTTCATTTGATTTCTTATAAATATTTTGCCTTTTACTACTCATGTTGGATGATGGGGGATGCCTTAATTACCGCCTTCCAATGGATCTCTTCCTATCGATTTTGAAACATCTTTCTCTAGGATATGGATCTATAATATCTATTAGTACCTTGGGACTTGTAGTCATTAGTGGCATATTCCCTCGCTATTGATAGTGGGAATAAATCAATGTCCCTTGATTGATAGATTCTACAAGTTTTCAATGCCATCTCCTTTATTCACACTTTCTATAATGTACTAGGTACCTTGATGCCTATTATCATTATTGGTGGGTTGTCTCACATTTTCTAACAATATACATCAATGACCGATAATCAAATGGTTTCTCACTATTCTTGACTTCAACACATCTATTCGCATAGGGTAGACTCGTACCATTGGCTGTGGATTCAAAGACCTCGAGTCTGTAGTAGCATCACCTCTTTTATGTTGTTTCCTAAGTTGTGTTGGATAGTACCACTTCCACTTATGACATTGGTACTTGTGAAGGATCAATTGTTAATATCTTGTTTCTAAATATCCTTCATTGGTTTTGAGACATAGATCCATTATGTATCTCTTTCGTGGTTATGATCTATTTTGACATGGATCCATTGTTTATTCATTTTTCATGGCCATGATCAATACTTTTATATATACATACTTCATGGATCTACATTGCACTTGATTTGGAGGCCATTCTTTTGTCACTCTTGAGCATGGCTATTCTCGCCTTGGGGAGAGAGTATTTTTTTTTTTTTTTGTTGGTTATGTTCTTAGATCGAATTTTGGCAACATTCACCCAGGCCTACTTCTTATTTAACTCAAGTATTTATAATGTATTTCTGCCATCAATTTATCTTCTGACCTCACACATTAGGGAGAATCTCTTATAGCATCAATTTCCACCACATATGCATTGATGAATTTATTTTCCTTTTCCCTATCCTACTTGCAGACATCAATCTCGTTTACCTCCTCTAGAGTCTTAAAAAAACAATATTTTTTTACTTATACACCCCCTAACAATTATGCAAGGTGTGTATACACGTGTTTCTCCAAAGAAAGTCGTGTACATCTATTTTTTTCTCAAAGGTGTGTATACCTAGTTTCTAACCCCTAATGCTCATACATAACTAATTATAACCACTCTGACCACTTGGATATGGTATAAATTGAGCATAAGCCATGAGAAGAAGACACACATTATTGAAGCAAAGTTATGCTGACTATTTCTCGCCTTGTCTGCAAGGCCTTATATTCTCATTGTCAATTCATGTCCTCAGACATGGAAACCCTTGTTTCCACTCTTTTCCATGCTTCCCATATATTGTTGATGCATGTAGCATTAGAGAGGTACTTCCACATTGGTTTTTGTTTATCATGTGGAAGTCATCGTGATCCTTCTAACTATGAGACATTACTTTAATTAAATTAATTATAAAAGTAAAGTGATTTTATTAGTGAGTAGAGTTTTATTTAAGGAAAATGATTTAAATAGCATTAGTGAATTAAATAATAGCCATTGATCTCAAATGAGGTGAGAAGTAATATCATCCGTTATTCACTTTATATATTAGGGTTAGGTCATAACTCAATCTTATAAAATAAATTTGAGGGTAAAGGAGAAGACGCTTTTGGTGAGAGACCAAGCTGGGACTTTTACACGGAGATATCAAAGAAAGACTTTTGCTAGTGTGAAGTTAGTTGAGAGTGTAGAATTAAAGAAGGAATTTTTCTTACACATTGTATGAGTGAGTGAGATCTCATAGAGAGAGGGTGAAGAGTATTTAATCCAAGTGTTGATGAAAAGAGGTTTGGATCACGAAGGACGGTGATTCAATATTGTGGATAGGTGGAGAAGGAATTCCATCTATAAATCATTCACATCAAGGAGAAGAGAGAGTAGAGGCAACCACAAGTGGGTTTAAGCTGATTGAAGCCAAAGGAAAGGGTAGGGTCGTATGGAGGTTTTCGTACAATATTTTTGTACATGTACACAGGCGCCAGTGGAGACAGACACATATATGGGGGTGAGATGAAGGAAAGATTCATATACCTCGAAAAGCATGTTGTTTCAGGGTCATACAACAGATCAAACTTTGTCAGGTTTTTATGTAGTTGTAATGCTCTCAATGGGCCATTATCCATGTTACGGAAGTCCTAATTTGACTATAATAAAATCATGTAATTATTGGTTTTCCCTCCAAGGTTTTTCCATGGGTTTCTATCCGAAAATATTTTTTTCTTGTGTGTGAGATTTTGGTTTCCTTATTTGTGCTTCCACTGTAATTTTTAGTTGATTACTCAATTGTGATTTAATTCAATAAGTGAATTATTTGGAATTAATTGTTGGGTGTTGGGTAGAGGGGAAAAATCAACATGGTATAAGAGCACATGCTCTGAGAGGAATACAGATCTCAAATCCATATTTTAGGGAAACACCAGTAATAAGGAAAAACTATAACTAGCAAACATAAATTGAAGGATAGATTTTAGGGAAACACCAATACTGAGGAAAAACTAGGGTTTTGCATGTTTACATAGTTGTACGTAGGTTACATAAGGAACAGACGTGTACGTACACGAGATAATTTTGATACAGGAATGTATATGTGAGGTGTAGTAAGAATAGGCACATACAAATGTGGGCCTCATTAAGGGAGGTTGCATACATACGCGGGTTCGAGTGGTGAGAGGCATGTACATGGCTATATAGGTTAGTACAGGGGAAGTTTCAATAGAGAGTTATCATATAATATCTTGGAGATGACCACTGGATTGTGATTTGAGGATAGGTTGGATGGGATTTCAAACTATAGTCCTTGGAAGGAGAGAATCATGTTGGTGTTGATGGAGAACGATATCTGGGAATTTTTTAATACTCTGATAATTCTTCCAAATGATGTAGTAAAATTGGTCATCTATAATCAGAAGGATGTGAAATCCAGCATCATAATTCTATATGGAGTGAAGGATCACTTGATCCCTCATTTATCGAGAAAGACAACTACCAGGGACATGTGGGAAGCTCTAAAGGGTTTATTTCATAGCAAGAACGAGAATCACAAAATTGTGTTGAGAGAGAAGCTTAGAGACACCAAGATGAAATGATTAGACATGGTGATAGATTATCTCACCCAAATATGAAATGTTCAAGATGAACTGTCTGTAGTTGGGAAGACAGTGACTGATTTTGAATTGGTGAGTTTGGCATTAAAAGGCTTCATGAACAAATGGACAATGTTCATCAAAGGGATAATAACACGTAAGAACCTCCCTAATTGGTCAAGGTTGTGGGATGAATTCATTCAGGAGGAACTTCGATATGAAGAAATGAATGGAGAAGGCACAAGAATGATGATGAGAACCTTTCTCTTGCAATCCAGGAAAAGAAGGCAAAGTTCAATAATATTTCCACTGGAGAGTCTACCTCTCAAGACGACAAGAATACGGACATGAGAAAAGTCAAGTTCTCTACATTTCACAAGTTTGGGAATTATGCATGGAAATGTCCAAACAAGAAGAAGGGTGGGAATGAAACACAACTAGAGGTAGTTGCATTGACAAAGACTCAAATGGATGAGTTTTGCAAGAAGTTTGAACATACAAATTTCTTACTTGTTTCCCAGACTACCTTGGGCACCATATCATCTAGTCTATGGATAATAGATAGTGGAGCCACATGTCATATGAGAGGAGCATGATATTGTCCGATACCTTCACAGAGTCAGACTCAAAAATGCATGTGGAACTTGGTATGGGAACCAAGAATGCAGTAAATGGATCTGGAACATTGTCATTCTAGATGTATTTAGGTGGCATGTTGAGAGTGATGAACGTGCTATGGGTTCCAGAACTTGGGATTAGTGTTCTCTTAGTCTCAATGATCTAGTCAGGAGGCAATCCATATGGACAACCATTGATCAAGCCTAGAGGATCTAGCTCAGAAACAAAATCTCTTTTTGGAGTTAGAGAGATATACTTGTATAGGCTAAAGGGTAATCCCATGTGAGCTATGGGAAGCAATAGAGTGACAAAAGATAAGGAGAAGTAGCTTAGAGAGAGTCAAAATTCAATTTCAGGTGGAAAGGATTATCCTTCCAAGTATATCAAGAAGGATTCATGGTTCGATATGACCATGCAAGATGATCAGGAGCAGGAGGATTCTAAGAGCATGATCAGAGGGAATTCTACGAAGATGGGTCTGAGCGAGATGGCAGGGTTAGCTTCTATTTCAGAGGGAGAAACCAATCAAGTGGATTGGAGAGTAACAATGGTACCATATCTGGTAGCGAAGATAGAGCCAACCCCAGGTGGGAGAAATACCTTCCTCTTTAAGAGGGAAATTATATGCATGTAGCATTGAATAGATACCTCCACATTGGCTTGTGTATAGCACGAGGAATTCATCGTGAGCCTTCTAATTGTGAGACTTTACTTTAATTACAGTAATTATTAAAGTAAAATGCTTTTATTAGTGAGTTAAGTTTTATTTAAGGAAAATTATTTAATTAGCATTAGTGAATTAAATAATAGCCATTGATCTCAAGTGAGTTGAGAATTAATCTCATTTGTCAATCACTTTGGAGATTAGGGTTAGGTCATAAATCAATCTTGTAAAAGCAAGGCTAGGGTAAAGGAGAAGACAATTTCGGTAAGAGACCAAGGTGGTACTTTTACATAGAGATAACAAAGAAGAAATTTTGCTAGTGTGAAGTCAGCTGGGAGTGTAGAAGTAAAAAAGGACTTTTGCCTACACGTTGTATGAGTGAGTGTGATCTCATAGAGAGAGGGTGAAGAGTATTTTATCCAAGTGTTGATGCAGATAGGGTTGGATCATGAAGGACTATGATTCAAGATCATGGATAGCTGGAGAAGGAATTCCATCTATAGATCATTCAGATCAAGGAGAAGAGATAACGGAGGAAGCCACAAGTGGGTTTAAGATAATTGAAGCCAAAGAAAAGGGTAGCGTTGTATGGAGGTTTTCGTATAGTATTTTCGTACATGTACATGGGTGCTAGTGGAGATAGACACATATATGGGGGTGAGCTAAAATAAAGGTGTGTATACCTTGAAAATTGTGTTGTTTCATGGTCGTACAGTAGATCATACTTTGTCAGGCTTGTCTATAGCTGTAATTCTCTCAGTGGGTCATTGTCCCTGTCACGAGAGCCCTAATTTGACCATAATAAAAGCATGTAAGTATTGGTTTTCCCTCCAAGTTTTTTTCAGGGGTTTCTACTCAAAACTATTTGTGCCTTGTGTGTGATATTTTGGTTTCCTTATTTATGCTTCCACTGTAATGTTTAGTTGATTACTCAGTTGTTCTTTAATTCAATAAGTGATTTATTTGGAATTAACTGTTTGGTGTTGGGTAGAGGGGGAAAATAAACATGGTATCTGAGAACATGCTATGAGAGGAAGCCATATCTCAAATCCATATAAGTTGGAGGCATATCTATTATATTTGCAAGGATATCTTGTTATATCTATAACCAGCAGGTGGAAATTAAAGGATAGATTTCAGGGAAACACCATTACTGAGGCAAAACTAGGGTTTTGCAGGTTTACATAGTTGTACATAGGTTATAGAAGGAACATAAGTGTACATACATGGGAGACTTTGGATACAGACACATATATGTGAGGTGCATTAATCACATGCATGTACATACACATGTTTCATTAAGGTAGGTCACATACATGCGCATGTTCAAGTGGTGACAAGCGTGTACAGGGTCGTATAGGTCAGTACATGGGAAGATTCAACAAAGGGTTATCAGATCGGATCTTGGAAATTTAAATTGGATTTTTATTTGATGATAGGTTGAATGGGTTTCCAACTATAGTCCTTGGAAGGGGAGGATCATGTTGGTTTTGATGGAGAACAAGATATAAGAATTTTCTAATACTTAGATAACTCCTCCAACTGATGCGATAAAACTGGTCATCCATAATCAGAAGGATGTGAAAGATCGGCTCATAATTCTAGATGGAGTAAAGGATCACTTGATCACTCATTTATCGAGAAAGACAACTTTTAGGAACATGTACAACACTTTGAAGGATTTATTTCAGAGAAATAATGAGAATCAAAAAATGGTGTTGAGAGAGAAGCTCAGAGACACAAATCTGAAAGGATTAGACACGGAGATAACTTATCTCACCCGAATCTGAAAGGTTTGAGATGAACTTTTTGCAGTTGGGGAGATAGTGACTGATTTGAATTGGTTAGGATGACATTAAAATGATTCAATAAGCAATGGACATTGTTCATCAAAGGGTTTGTAGCACATGATAACCTCCCTGATTGGTCAATATTGTGGGATGACTTCATTCAGGAGGAACTTTGAGATGAAGAAATGAATGGAGGCCGACACAAGAATGATGATGACAAATTTTTTCTTGTAAGCTACACAAAGAAGTGAAAGTTCAAGAATATTTCCATTGGAGAGTCTACCTCTCAAGTTGAAAAGAAGGGCATGAGAAAAGTCAAGTTCTTTATGTTAGCACATAGAATTGTAGTCCAATATTCTCCTTGAAGTGTGCCATTGATTTTGAATTTGGCATTGTGAACTAGTTGAAGAGGAGCGTTGGGGGTTGGTCAACTTGAAAACATCTATGTTCACATTCACAGACTTAAACATCAAGCCTAGGGCTAATAAGTACTCCACGAGGTTTTTCATACCATTTTAAAAGTTGAGAGAAGGGTTTTTGATGTTTGGTCATAGGCGTTGTGAACTGAGATAGGGGCGCTGTGAACTCATTTCCCGTAGCAGCTGCTTCTAAAGATTTGATCGTATCTAAAAAAAGGTGATGTGTGTTTCTCTGAATTTGTTTTCGGAGGAGAATGGTATCCTTGTTGACTTGCTGACTAAATTTCAGCCTGATCCAGTTTGGCATTTGAGAGATACAATTAAAACACCAATGTGTTGCAAACTGGCGTTGCAAACTCTCTGTTTTTCATAGTTGTTGGATATTCGCCTTGTTTGGAGGTTGCCACCTATCAAGAAGGGTTTGAACGACTTCTCAGAGATCATTTAGATGCTAAGGTACACTTGCACATAATTTTTATATCCATTAAAGACCTGATGCAATGAGTTGGAAACAATTTATTAATGACTTCCAACAACTTCCTGGAAATTAGTAGTTTGTTGGATTCTTGTCTCTTTGACTGTATCCACCGATATACAAGGCCTATATGTAACGAACCGCCTCGTTACGACAATCATTCTAGTAACAGGTGCAAATTTTTTTTTTGTGTGTGTGCGCGCGTGTAGCAGTAGCAACATAATGAACTGTATGACGCCACTCGACTAACTACAAAACTCAATCACGAGGTTCGGCCAAGAACGTTGAAGGCCTCAACGAGAACTACAACAACGCAACCATAGGCATAGGTGCACATCGCAGACACTCAGCGAAAGGTAAA
>SNQJ01S0016635.1:115333-127195 GCA_010110895.2 Picea sitchensis
CTCAGTGCATCAAAAATGAAAGAAAAGTTTTATCATCATATAAATCCAGATCACTTGCGAGCAAGTGTCCTCAAAGAATAAGTTAGGTATGTGCGCCAGAGCGGGATGTTACACTATAATCCTATACAATAGACATAATTCGAATTGTAAAGTTGTCATTGAAATCCTAGGCTATAAGAGAGGCATTGGAAATCATTGAGCAGGTCGTATGGTTAATGTAAGACTCGTTTTGTGATGTACAGATGTAACAGAGCCAACTCTGGATTTTTATGTATCAGATTTGAGAATTTTTGTCTAATAGAAATCCGGTTCTTTCCTGGCATCTTGTTTCTCTCTTACTCTGAAATTTACTATCATTGAATGCTTCAATTTATATTTGATAGCTATATTGCAATGGAGGTTTGATTGTGATGTTGTTATAATTGTTCTCGGAGTTTAAGCTTTGATTAAAGAAGTTCTTGTGTATAAAGATTTTTCTTCATTGGTCTGCTAGTAATGCTTGATGATAATAGCAGACTTACTTCATATTTCTCATTAAAGTCTTCCTTCTATCCACATTACTCTTTAAAACCATGATCTAAGTTACACAAGACCTCTTTTCCTGATACATCTTATCTAAAACTCTCTATCATTTACATTGTTGGGATGAATTTTATCCATTTGACACTTTATCTTAAAACTTACCTTACAAACCTATTGATTGGTACTGATCTTGCACTTTAGCATACAAATTGTAACTTTTAGTGATAATATTCTTGATGCCGTTTCCAGGGACGAGTTGAATATTTTCCCTGGGAGGAACGAAAAACATTACAACCACTTCTTGATGGTGAACAAGCATTGGAGATAGAAAAGACTGCATATTTTACATGGTGATTCCACTCTATGAAGAACCAAGATGTCAAAGGCCATGGAGGCTATCTTGGCAAGGACGTTTTCTCCTCTAAAATTTTCTGCCATCTCTATTTTTCCAAATCCATTGCCTCATCTATCAGAATGGGGAGATTTACTGTCTGTCTTCAGAGAAGAAAAGGATGATGATCATGCTCAACATCTCATTAATTTTCATCAATGCATGGAGCAGTTGAGCTTGCATCAGAAGGATGTTTTAATGAAAATGTTCATGTTCTCCCTGAAGGATGTTGCCAGAGACTGGTACTCTTCTCTTCCTGTTGCAAGCATATCCACCTTGAGATAATTCCATGTTGCTTTCAATTTGCACTGTAAAAGGTATTACTCCACTGAGTTTATTTTTCATGATTGTTGTGAGGAATATGAGAGAAGTGTTCAATATGCATTAAGTTGTTCTCCTTATTGTGAGGTTGAAGAAGATCCATCTCTTTCTTTTCCTAGTTCTCATGACTTGAAGGAAGATTTTATTTGTTGTTCTTATGAGGAAGAGACAGTGGATGATTTTTTCCTTGAAGAAGATATCTTTGACATCCTTGCTTCTAATGAAGTCACTGTCTCAAATATTGACCAAGAGTATCATGTTGTTGACAAACACTTTGATGACGAACACTTTGTGGATAGAGAGAATCTTGAAACAAAACATTCTGAATGTCAAGAGTCAAAGTTTTTTTATGGACAACCCTTTTTGATGAATATGCTAGTGATGGTGATGAACATAATTTTTCTATGATTTCTTTGGAACCTCTTAGAACTATTCCTGTATATGATGATTATGAGTCTAATCCCTGGGAATGATATGGAGGTGTTGAAGGGGAATTACATATGCAATTGATCTCTTATCCATCACCAACAAATGATCATCCTTGTTTTGATAAAATCCATGTGTATGAGTAGTAGAATGTTCCTACAATACATGCATAAATGATTAGCAGTCATCCAACAGGTGGTTCTAAAGATGAGAAGCAACAATTCAACCAACAAATGCCTTTGTCTGTCATTCAATCACATGTGCTTGCAGAGGACATCAAACAACCTGTGGGAAACATTGAATAAGATAAGGTAATATTTTATCAGTTAAGTATGCCTTCCCATCACTTTCATGACCATGTCAATGAATACATGGAGTTGCACTTTTCAAATGTTTTGGAGCCTGCAAATTTTATCATTTTGTTAGCATTTGCAGGCTATATTGGTGATCCTAAGAATATGTTTAGTCATTTGTCACACTTTTCTTGCTTCTTATGGATCATTTGCAGTGAAGAGAAGAATTATGTTACCAAACAGTTTGAGTGGCTATGGTGGAAGTTTGTTTTCACCTGAGAAAATTGTAAAAGTTAGTTAGAGTAGGGCCTTGTATACAAATAAGCTCATGTTCAAGCATTTCATTTTTCATTTTTCTTTTAGTATTTGAATAAGACTCCACCATCCCAATGGATAAGGCACTGGAACTGCATGTTCTTGGATCCTCACAGGGAGGTCTCCATCCCCTGTGGAGCCATATGTTAGCACATATAATTGTAGTCCAGTAGTCTCCTTGAAGTGTGCCATTGATTTTGAATTTGGCGTTGTGAACTGGTTGAAGAGGAGTGTTGGGGGTTGGTCAGCTTGAAAACATCTATGTTCACATTCACATAATCAGCATCAATCCCAGGGTTACTAGGTACTCCATGAGTTTTTTCATACCATTTTAAAGGCTAAGAGAAGGGTTTTTGATGTTTTGTCACAGGCGTTGTGAACTGAGATAGGGGCACTATGAACTCATTTCTTGTAGTCGTTGCTTCTAAATATTTGATCGTATCTAAAAATCGATGATGTGGGTTTCTTTGAAATGTTTTTTGGAGGAGAATATTCTTGATGACTTGCTAACCAAATTTCAGCCTGACCTAGTTTGGCATTTGAGAGATACAATTAAAACACGAGTGCGTTGCAAACTGGCACTGCAAACTCTTTGTTTTGCATAGTTGTTGGATATTTTCCTTGTTTGGAGGTTGCCACCTATCAAGGAGGGTTTGAACAATTTTTCAGAGATCACTTAGATGCTAAGGGACACATGCACCTAAGTTTTATCTCCATTAAATACCCCATGCAGTGAGTTGGAAACAATTTATCAATGATTTCCAACAACTTCCTAAAAATTAGCAGTTTGTTGGATTCTTGTTTCTTTGATTGTTGCCACCTATATCCAAGGCCTAGAATCCTATGTAAGAGGGGGAATTCGAATTGTAAATTTGTCATTGAAATCCTAGGATATAAGAGAGGCATTGGAAATCATTGAGTAGGTCAGATGGTTAATGTAAGACTCTTTTTGTGATGTATTGGTGTAACAGAGCCAACTCTGTAATTTTTATGTATCAGATTTGAGAATTTTTGTCTAGTAGAAGTCATTTTCTTTCCTACCATATTTTTTCTCTCTTACTCTGAAATTTACTATCATTGAATGCTTCAATTGATATTTTATAATTGTATTTCAATGGAGGTTTTATTGTGATGTTGTTATAGTTTTTCTCATAGTTTAAGCTTTGATTGAAGAAGTTCTTGTGTCTAAATAGTTTTCTTCATTTGTCTGTTGGTAATGCCTGATGCTAAAAGTATACTTACTTCCTCTTTCTCACTAAAGTCTTCATTCTATCTACATTACTCTTTAAAACCTTGATCTAAGTTAGACAAGACCTCTTTTGCTGATACATCTTATCTAGAACTCTCTATGATTTACATTGTTGGGATGAAGTTTATCCATCTAACACTTTATCTTAAAACTTAACTTACAAACCTATTGATTGGTACCGAGCTTGCACTTTAGCAGTCAATGTGTAAATTTCAGTGCTAACACTTTGCATGTCACAAGTTTGGTCATTATGCAGGGTAATGTCTGAACAATAAGAAGGGTGGGAACAAAACACAACTAGAGGTAGTTGTGTCAGCAAAGACTAAAAAATGATCAGTTTTGAAAGAAATTTGAACAGACAAAGTTCTTACTTATTTCCCAGACTACCTTGGGAACCATATCAACTGGTGTATGGATAATAGATAGTGGAGCCACGTGTCATATGACAGGAGTAGGGGAGTTGTTCGAGAGATTCACAGAGTCGGACTTAAACGTGCATGTGGAACTTGGTAAGGGTACCAAGCATGTGGTAAAGGGATTTGTAACAATGCCATTCTAGATGGAGTTAGGAGGCATGTTGAGAGTGATGAACGTGTTATGGGTTCCAAAAATTGGGAGGAGTGTGCTCTCAATCTCAATGGTTGAGAAGAAGGGATTTGACATACTATTGTAGGATGGACAAACATTGATCAATCCCAGAGGATCTAGCTCAAACGTTTTTTTTGGAGTTAGAGATAGCAAGTTGTATAGGATAAATGGAAATCACATGCAATCTATAGCAAGAAACAGAGTGACAGAGGACAAGGAGAAATATCTCTGAAGGTTGAGTAGCTCAGAGAGAGTCAACCTTCAAGTTCAGGGGGGAAGGAGAATCCTTCCAAGTATGTCAATAAGGAGTCATGGTTAGATATGACCATGCATGATTCTTAGGAAAATGAGGCTTCTAGGAGCATGATCAGAGGAAATTCTTCGAAGATGGGTTCAAGGGAGATGGCAGGGATAACTTCTATTTCAGAGGGAATGGCCAATCGGGTGGATTGGAGAGAAACCATGGTAGATGATTTGGTAGCGAAGATAGAGCTAACTCAAGATGGGAGAAGTACCTTCCTCGTTAAGAGGGAAAGTTGATGCATGTAACATCGAATAGGTACTTCCACATCGGCTTGTGTCTAGAATGTGGAAGTCGTCGTTAGCCTTCTAATTGTGATACTTTAATTTAATTAAAGTAATTATTAAATTAAAGTGATTTTATTAGTGAGTTGAGTTTTATTTAAGGAAAATGCTTTAATTAGCATTAGTAAATTAAATAATAACCATTGATCTCAAGTGAGGTGAGAAGTAATCTCATCCATAAATCACTTTGGAGATTATGGTTAGGTCATAACTCAATATTATAAAAAATGGTTAGGGTAAAGGAGAAGAAACTTTTGGTGAGAGACCAAGGTGGGAATTTTACACAGAGATAGCAAAGAAGCATTGTTTTTAGTGTGAATTCAGTTGAGAGTGTAGAAGCAAAGAAGGAATTTTTCTTACACATTGTATGAGTGAGTGAGATCTCATAGAGAGAGGGTGAAGAGTATTTGATCCAAGTGTTGACGCAGAGAAGGTTGGATCACGAAGGTCTGTGATTCAATATAGTGGATAGGTGGATAAGGAATTACATCTAAAGATCATTCAGATCAAGGAGAAGAGAGAGTAGAGGCAACACCAAGTCGGCTTCAATTGATTGAATATAGAGGAAAGGGTAGCATCATACAAATGTTTCTGTGCATGTAGGCGAGAACCAGTGGAGACAAGTGTGTATATGTGGGTAAATTGAAGGAAAGGCGTGTATACCTCAAAAAGTGTGTTGTTTTAGGGCCATACAACATATCAGAATTTGCCAGGTTTTTTTGTAGTTGTAATTATCTTAGTGGGTCATTATCCCTATTGCAGGAGCCCCAATTTGTCCAAAATAAAATAATCTAAGTAATGGTTTTCCCTCCGAGGATTTTACATGGGTTTCTACCTGAAAATATTTGTGTCTTGTCTGTGATATTTTGGTTTCCTTATTTATTCTTTCGTTGTAATGTTTATTTGATTACTCAGTTGTGCTTTAATTCAATAAGTGATTTATTTGGAATTAATTGTCGAGTGCTGGGTAGAGGGGGAAAATCAACTTATCTGACCAAGAAGTCTCCCTTGATCTCCTTTGGGTCTGTCTAAGCATTGGAGTTGGAGGTTCATCTTATAGTTAGTGGCTTGGGTGGAGGGACCTAGAGTCTGTTTGATGAGCGTTGTCACAATAGGTTTAGGTGATAAATACCTAAATTATATTTTCAATCAATAAAGATACCTCTTTCTTTCAAAATTATTTTGTTATTTGTAGATTATTATCATGTTTTAATATCTCATTACTTAGAATACCAATTGTCACAGTTATTTCTATTTTTGATCAAATTCATAGAAGTTAGTTATGATATAACTGTTTTTCTTTGTAATTTTTCACTTGAATGCTTTGCAGGTTGACAAAGGAGTAACTTGGAAGGAGCATGACAACTTTTATCATTGGGATCTTCATCAAACGTAGGACACCTAGTATGCCTCCCTTCCTTCATTATCAATAGTTAGTTATTTGATCAAGTTAGTTACAGTTTTTCGATTGCATTGTTGGTATGTGGTTTGATATGTAAATGGTCAACGCTCTATTGTGTATTTAACCCAGATCCATAGGGATTTTTCCTGTAACAGATATGGAGAGAAAATTGGGTGCAATTTCAAGATCAGAACTTGAGGAATTCAAGGAAACTAGATGTTCGTATGATTGATTAGGTTGGCGTGGTTTTCTACTCTACTACCTCATGGAAAAGAAAGTGATTATTAACACCAAGAACAATGATGGATAAAGTTTTTGACATGAACTCTTCTCACACATGTTGTACACTTATAGAATATTTAAAACTCTTCCATAGTTTGGATTTTGGTTGTAATACTCAATAAGATAAATTTTAATTATTATATTTATAAGAAGTTATGCTCTCTTTGATATATTTCCCTCTCATAGGGCATAATCATTGTTGCAGAAGCTAGAATTTGTGGGATGAAAATTTTCTTGGTACATATGGCACACCATTATTTATATTGGACCTCAATTTGATGTAACATTGGAGGATAACTGATGGGACTAGATATATAAAATATATATTTATCATATATTATTCTAGTCCGAGTTACAATAATGAATGACCGACCTTGTGTTATAAAAACAGGATCGCAGAGAAATAAAATAAAAAAAATGTGTAAATAAAACACAGAAGATACACAATACAATAGAGACACAGATATACATGGTTCAGCCAGTGTGGGCTACATCCACCAGATAAATTGTCAGGTCCTTCCTTTTTATTATCTAGAAAAATTAAGGGATATAACCTACAACACACCCGTTGTAAGCTACATCCACCAGATAAATTGTCAGGTCCTTCCTTTTTATTATCTAGAAAAATGAAGGGATATAACCTACAACACACCCATTGTAACTTCCTTTTCTTTATCTCACAGTCTCCTCTCTCAAAATACAATATTCACACCCATACACAGTCGTAATACAATTCCCTCATAAAAGAGTGTTTCCTTCTAGGGGAAAAAAACCCTAACATAACTTCTATCGTTAGATCTATGACCTTATAATGAATGGTACAGATTGAATATAGTTGTGGGGGGGAAAGCCTCCCCACACCCTAAAACAAACATTTGAATCAGGAAGACAATCAAGCTCCACAACCAACACCTTATATATATATATATATATATATTGACCATTGTGAACGGTATGTCTCTTCACTAATATATATATATATATATATATATTAATGAGAATTTAGTTATATGTCAAGTCACCCCTCCTTCAAATGCCTCATCCTCAAAACATTGTTATTTTGATGGCTAGAGTTTTTTGGATGGATTCTTCATTAGAATCTTCTGAATCTTTGTCATTGTCACCATCGCTCTCTATTTCACACATATAAAAAAAAAAACCTTGAATTTGTGGCCTAGCCTCTAGTTAGGTGCATGACATCTAAAACACTGAATGTTTTCATCTTCTATGTTAGGTGGTGCAGTCCCTTTATAAGTGGGAGTAAAATTTGAGCATGGTTCTTCAGAATGAGACCAAGGAGTTCGTTGGAAGAACAAAAAAAATTCTTCTACCACACTAAATTTCAATCTCAATTGCTCCACATCCTTGATATCTATTATTTTAAGTTTTTTTCTTATGTCTTCCTTCAATACCAATATGGAAATTTGTATGAGGTGATCATATGATAGATCAATCACATGGGTAGCTAACACATGTAACTCGTTAAATAAATCATTCATTGTTCTTTCCTGATGTAATCGAGTGAGTTTGGAAAATACTTCCTTTTCCTCGATGTTCTGAAATATCCTAAAAAATTCTTCGTAAATGTCTCCCATTCCCTTGATTGGGATTTTGAGTGCCACCATAAGAGACAGTCGTTTGTTGCCTTATCTAAGTGCAATGATACAAAGTTAATCTTCTCCTCATAATCATACATCTTGCGTAATTCAATTGGATTAATCCACCTTGTAATTTAATTGTCATATTCTCCATCAAATCTCGGTACATCGAATCTTAGCTTGTGCATAAATCCGTTAAAGGATCCAAAATTTGACAAATGTTTGGGGACGGAAAAAAAAGAGTGGTGAGAGTAGAAATTGTGGTTATTTAATTCCGTATTCCCATTTCCAATGGTGCAATATGGGCCTTGATATCATATTGGTTTTATCCCCACACCTTTAATCCTTGTTCCACGTCACTAATTCTTCTAGATAAATCATCCATCTCATTATTTTTTTGTAAATTTTATCTATAATGTTGAGTTTGTTAGAGATCTCATCCATCAAGTATTTTAATTATTTTATATATACACCACTGAGTTTTTTCGAGATCTCTGCAACCAATTTTTTTAACTCATTTAACTTTCCATTTAACTCTTTATTGGGTGACATATTTCTTGTGTTGGATGACACATTCCCTATGGCACCTGTGACCTTCCTTGGAGTTTTTGTATTTCTCATGGTTTTCTTTAATAGTTGTTTAATGCTACACTTTCAATGTTAAATGTCTTTAAATATTTTAAAGAATATATATTAAAATATATTAGTTGAGGTGACTGGTGGGCTTCCTCTCTTGACTACGATTTCACTTGCTTTGGTTTCTTTAGTGTCTCATAAAGATAAAAGTTTTATTCCACGTCTATGATTTTTTTTACTTGTATTTTAGGATTCCTGTTGTAGGAAAATTCCCCTACAGACAGGTGAATGTCCTCTTGGATCTTAGACCCCTATGAGCAAGACAAAAAAATTCTAACATTGAACACTGACATTCCTTTAAATGTAGCTAAACTAGTCAAAGGAAAAGAGGAAGAAAGCATTATGTACCTTTTTCTAAAGTTTGTCCTTGCTCAGTCCAGGTTGAACTTGATCTTCAAGCCCTTTAATGAGTTCTTCAATTAAATAGAGAACAAAGACAATGCATGCTTCCTATTCTACCAAGATTAGTTTAAAATAGATTTATCAAGAAGAGACAAGCTCATGCAAACATACACAAACTTGAAGGAAATAGGCCAAGCATATATATTAATGATAACATAACAAGGTGCTTATAATCTGTAGATGCAGATGCAACAGCCTCACCAAGTTCTCCTTCGCCAACCCCTTGCTCGAAATATCCATGATCAGAATGACAATAATTTTCACTGATATTCTCCTCCTTTTCACCATGAGAATGCCTCCTTATATAGGCATTGAGAGGCTCAACCATCTTAGCTATTTTTGGAATAAGTTGATGATATGACTCCATTAGTTTTGATATTTCCCTTAGATCCATCCTATAACTTGAATTTGAGCCAATCTAACTCAGATGCTTTCTAGCTATCCTTAGAGATAAGGGGGATTACTCCCCAAGATTCCCTCAATAGATCGACGCTCCCCAAAAGCTAGCCACAAAGAACTATAGCGCTCCCTGACAAGTATACAAGGAGTACTAAGGCTCCCTACATGTGAGCAGGGGATCATTGATTCTTTCTTCAAGGAAAAATATTTGTAAGCTTTTCCAAATGACATGTTTTCCTCTTCTAACAAATATTAGAGGGTGTACCAAGTGGTCTTATGATTTCTTCCACAATGTGACACATACAAGATGAAAATATGATGTTTACGACACTTGTGATAAAAGTATGACACTTGCGACACTCGTGACATTGACAATGAGACATTATCGAAGTGAGGATTTTTTACGTGTAATAGATTACCCCCCAAAGTTTGAGGTCAAAAGAAGGAAGCTAATGAATGAAGTGCTTTGAATACTTTTGAAGCAAGGGTATGGAGTCAGAGAACCTAGTAGAAGCTTCAAACAACCATCAAACAAATGTTATCATATGTTTCAAACCTAAGGCAGGTATACCTATGATTGAGTGATAAAGGACTTAAGGTATGGCCGCCACCAAATACACTAGGGATCCATAATCATATTGACTTAAGGGTATAACCACCAAATATACAATGTGGATCCATACCTCCATGACATGAATTGATCGTAGCCACGAGAAATACACAATGGATCTACAAGATGCTAAAACATAACCACTGACCAATACAAAGTGGATCTATGTGACAGTGTATATATTAACATGCTCAAATGATATGCTTTCACAGCTTGGGTAATGCAGATATCGGAGTGAATTCTCAACCCAAGGTATTCGTCCTAATCCTGATATGGTACGAATATAGCCATGTGAATAGAATTTTTGATGTCGAACATGGTAGAAACGACTTGATTACCGACCATAGAGGTAAATCATTAACAAGTGTGAGGGAAATCACCTATGATGTCAATGACGCCCAAGGTAACCTAGTGAAATCTAATGAATGTGAATAAATGAGTTAAATTCCAACATTCATGGAATCATCTGATTAAAGGTCAATGATGTAAACCTACTATCAGAGGCGAGGAGACATGCCATTGAGGAATGAAGGTCCCAAGGTATTGATTGGTTTCTAAGTCAAATTTCCCGGATAATGTGTTGATGTCAATGGGAAAAGACTCGTCGAAGGAGGGCCTTGATGTATCCCTCATCAATGACACGAAACTGACATAGAGATGTAAGATGGTGAATCAAATGAGTACAGACTGACACAGGTATTGAAACTGGAAAATTGTGATGGTTGAATCTCGAGGCAGATACTTCCCTTGAACACTGAGGCACAAGCAGCAAAAACATAACATGGACCAAAAGGAGTAAAGAAACTTAGAGGATTGGTCCAGTGCAGAGGTTTGGTAGATTAAAATGTATGTAAAGACAATGTGTCGTGTTCAAGGGTGACTACAAGCATGACTTGTGACAATTCTAAAAAATGGCTTGGCTTGCTTCCTTCAATTTTTTCCCCAATCCATATAGACGAGTACCTCTTTTTGTTTTTACGGGCTCAGGGAAGATAACACATGCTCGATATAACTCATCTTCGGTAAGTTCCTCTTCCTTTGTTTAACGAACTGGAAAAAGTAAGGGTTTGGTCCCATATGGGTCCGTCAATGTGTAATTTTGTAACGAGTCCAAAGAAGGAAAACTCGGTTGTTTTTCATATTTAGAGAGTCTGAAAAGAACTTAAAAACGACTCTAGGGTTTTCCTTTTTCGTAAATTTAGTCTCCAAAGTCCGAAAAAGAGATAAACTACTACTTGGGAGATGCCCTTACAAAACCTTTTAAATGAGTGTGAAAGGAAGCAAGATCACTCGGAAATATTTTCATGTTTAGAGAGTCTGAAAAGAGCTTGAAGGAGTCTCCATGGGTTTCCTTTTTCATCTAACCTTCACGAGTCTGAAAAAGAGATAAAAGTCTACTCGGTTACATTCTCATGTTTTTTCGAGCATGAGAAAGAAAAAAGACCGTGCTCGTCAGTGTTACAAGATTTTGATGAAAAAGATACTACTTCAAGACCTGCAAGTAAAGACAAATATGCATCCAATGTATTAGCGACTCTCCAAAAAGATTTTAAAAACCCAAAAGAAACATTATATTAGCAAAAATGAACCCTATAATAGTAAAATAGGGTTAGAAATCTTATTTACCATTTCATTTTCACCAATTTCTTCTAGTATTGGTGTTTTCAACTTCGGAGGGAGATTTTCAAGGTGTTGGTACCAGAGCTATGGTTGACCATTTTTGCATCTGTTTGTACCAGGTTGGTCACTAATGTTGATTAAGGTTGGTTGTCATTGATGTCAACCCTTGAAGAAAGACCCATAGCACAAAGTTTTGGGAAATGGAACCAATAGTGTTTGATGT
>SNQJ01S0016635.1:156585-172264 GCA_010110895.2 Picea sitchensis
GGTTTTTTTGGTTGTGGGGGATAAATAGTTTTCCCTTGAGGAGGGTAAACAATTTGTCCCTAAGGAGGGTAAACATGTGACCCTTGTGGAAGATAAGGTTATTGACCCTGAGGACCCTAGGTGGGATTTGGGACACCTGGAAAAGGTTGTCAAAAATATAATCTGGAAGGAACAAGATTTGATACTCCTCCTTGTGGGTTAGGGTATGATTTCCCCCCATGGTAAGGTTGATTAAATGTACCTCCTTGAGGTACTCCCCAAGATTTTGAAGGGTTTCCCCCCAGCCATAGGTTGATTTACAACCATGGATTGACCAGTAAAGGGGGGTTGTCCCCCAGAAGGAACGTACAAAGGTGGATATCCCCTAGGAGGGGTAGGCCCGCTAAAGGATGGCTTTCCTCCAGGAGGGATAGGCCCACTAGATGGTGGTTTCCCCCCAGTCAGGATATGTCCCGTAGTTGATTGAGTATGTCTGGAAAGGGTTTTCATTCTCTATTGTAAATGTGTTCCAACAGGATCTTGTGGAACATCAGAAGTTGTAGTATGAATAGGTGTAATGGAGGTAGTAATGGTTTAAGTACCTTGTGTGTGATTAGGTGTTATGATTCCAGCATTAAGGTGGATTTTTGTTGATGTAGCAGCTAGATTGATGACATGTTTGATGGGACGATCAATAGTCTGACCGGATGGTCCTGCCTCAGCGACAAGAGGGTCATTAGGATCAAGAGGTTGTCAAATAAAA
Source organism: Picea sitchensis (assembly GCA_010110895.2). NCBI lineage: Eukaryota > Viridiplantae > Streptophyta > Pinopsida > Pinales > Pinaceae > Picea > Picea sitchensis. The sequence goes on from SNQJ01S0016635.1 coordinate 157,328, forward strand.
TAAAAATGTTCATAAATATCACGTCCCGATGGAGGCCTCCATACGGAATGAGAAGGTGTCTGATGTGGATCTGTTGTGTCAGTATGATGAACGGGGGTCTTAAACTCATCATTAAAAATTGGTTTTGTGGATCCCATGTATGCCTCAGTAATTGGTCTAGATGGAAAACAAGGGACTTCTTCTTCTATAATATTACCGAACGAGTCCATTCAAACAAGGAGTGTTTCAATAGGATCTTCTGACACAGGTGTAGTATGAGGAATGGGATCCTCAATCGTAACCAAGGAACTTTCATTATTTTCTAACAAAGGAGTAGCAATGCTCCTAGCGTCGGAACGATTTTCTACCTCTTCATGGTAAATTTCTTATGGTGAATTACGAGGTAAGGTTTTGTAGCCTACTTCTGGAGGTAACCCTTACACCCTACATGATCTACGAATACCTTTATCATCTATAGGCTCAATCTTGAAAAATTATTCAATCAACAACACACGCTAAATAATCTAGAAGAACCAACAAGCCAACAAACCTTCTCACAATGACCATACTAGTTGGTGATGAAATCCAACATTGCGTGATCAAAATGAGAAGTGGCTAGGATATGAGTGGGTGTAACAGTTACGATGGCGACCTGCTTAACAAACTTATGCCTTGGTGCAAGATTTCACACAGTAATCGTGGATTTACCCTCCAAGGAGCCCAAGTGATTTTGACCAACGCCTGTTCTAGGTACATCAAAGACTTCCCTTCACCGTCACCTTGTGTAAAAACCATAAATATTATGGCTACTAAGAACACCAACTTGGGGTCAACCTCTAGGAGGGTACACTCGACATTCCAGTCCGAACGTATGGGTAGCATAACAAGTCTGAAATCCTTCAAGAGAACTGAGGACAAGTAGACCGATAGAACTCCAGAGGACCTCGAACGGATTCGAAATTCATGAATCAATGAGACCAAATGAAGATAGTTGGAACTCAAAAATAACTCCCAATATACAATCTTACTACTATGAACAATTAAACCGTGGAGGGATAATCTTTGTGGCTCTCCCTAATGCGACCTCGTGCGTAAACCCTATGTGATAGGGGAATCCAAAATATGCTTATACGAAAATTGGATTTTCTTTCCCTATCGCAAGAAGATAATTTTGTTTTGAATGCTTTGGAGAGTTGTACTCACAGCCTAATCCAAAGCACTAATCCTAGTCTATTGTTGGTGGAAGAATCTATAAATAAAAAAGTTTCTAGATCATTTTTAATTAGCATTGATTTTATTGGTTGTTCTTTACTCAGAGGTGAATGTGAGTGAAACTAGTGATATTATGACTCAAATCCCAAAGAAGTAAAATCAAAATGATAAGCAATCATTTCTTTCAATGAAATTCTATTTATGGGAAGGAGAAGAATTTTCTTTCTTTCACTATCAAACACACAAATGTAGAAATTTCATGCAATTGCTTTCAACAAGAATACAATTCAATGCTAAACTTTTCATAAATTGATTCTAATATCCAAAATCCAATCATGAAAATATGTCTTTTTTTTTTACAAAAATGAACATAAACTGATTTGATTCAATGCTTCTTATGCCAACAAGATGTCACTATTTTCATTTTTAAGCAATCAAAAGCAAGTATCATATAAACAAAAAGAAACACTCTCACATCAATCAAATAAGAAGTGAAAACAAATCTAAACTTTTTCAAAAAGAAAGCCAAAATAACAAAACTCAATCAAGCAATTTGCGTGGAAGGATACAAATCAAAGACCAAATGGACAATACAAATATCTCCGGGCTGCCTTGTAATAACTTTCAAACGATCAGATGAACGAGAAAGTATCGAAAATGAAGTCGAAATTTTGAAGAGAAAGAGTGATTCCAAAACAAGGAAATATATTTTAAGGATCCAAACAAAGACCAAATATCTTAGAAATAAACAGGTTGCAAGCTTTATAGAAGGCACAAGTTGATCGAAAAAGTCCCGAGAAAAAGAAGAACCCAAAAAATCACACCTAGTACAGATATCCAACAAATTTTCAACATAAAGAAAAATTGGCACTCTAGTTGTATGAGCATCAGAGCGCTACAAAACTCCCTAAATCACTGTAGAGGAGCATTGATACTAAAATCAATGCTTTGTCTGTAAAGGAAGAGGGGCATTGTTTTATGAGAATAAAAAGAGTAAACCCAGAAAATAAAAACTCAGGAAAGCTTGTTCATCAACCTGTGTAAGATGACTTCAGGACTGACAACACATGTACAACAAAGGAAAAATACAGTGAGTAGGATCTAAAGACGAGAAAAAACTAAGACAAAACCAAGGAAAGAAACCGAAACTGAAAGCTTCGATCCCCAGTGGAGTCATCAATTTCTATTGTAGGAAAATTCCCTTGCGGATAGGTGAATGTCCTCTTGGATCTTAGACCCCTATTACCAAGACAGAAAAATGATAACATTGAACATTGAAATTCCTTTAAATGTAGCTAAACTAGTCAAAGGAAAAGAGGAAGAAAGCATGATGTACCTTTTTCTTAAGCTTGTCCTTGCTCGGTCCAGGTTGAACTTTATCTTCAATCCCTTTAATGAGTTCTGCAATTCAATAAACAACAAAGACAATACATGCATGCTTCCTATTCTACCAATATTAGTTTAAACTAGATTTATCAAGAAGACACAAGCTCATACAAACATACACAAACTTGAAGGAAACAGGCCAAGCATATATATTAATGAGAACATAACAAGGTGCTTACAATCTGTAGATGTAGATGCAGCAACCTCACCAAGTCCTCCTTGTCCAACCCCTTGCTCGAAATATCCACTATCAGAATGACAATAATTTTCACTGATATTCTCCTCCTTTTCACCATGAGAATGCCTCCTTATATAGTCATTGAGAGGCTCAACCATCTTAGCTATTTTTGGAATAAGTTGAGGACATGACTCCATTAGTTGTGAGATTTCCCTTAGATCCAGCCTATAACTTGAATTTGAGCCAAACTAACTTGGATTATTTCTAGTTGTCCTTAGAGATAAGGGGAATTCCTCCCCAAGATTCCCTCAACAGATTAGCTCTCCACCAAAGCTGGCCACATAGTGTTATAGTGCTCCATGCATGTGATCAAGGGAGCACTAATCTCTAAAAAAATTGATCTTTCTTCAAGGCACAATGTTTGTAAGATTTTCCAAATGACATGTTTTCCTCTTCTAACAAATATTAGAGGGTGTACCAAGTGTTCTTATGATTTTGTCTGCAATGCGACACATATGAGACGAAAGTATGATGTTTGTGACACTTGCTACAAAAGTGCGACACTTGTGACAATGACAATGAGACATTATCGAAGTGACGAATTTTGACGTGTAACACTTCCTTATTCGCACATTTTCACATGTCTAACCTTCTTCCTATTCATATTTAATTTATTATGTCACACCCCACTAGCCTTCCCAAAAGTGATGGCTAATCCAACAAATTTTTTATTTGTGATTCCAAGGATACATTTTTGCTCTCTTATTATGTTTACCAAACGACTTACACAAAAAAAAATTGTTTCTTGGTTATTAACAACAAAATTCACCCAATAAAAAACCATGCAAAACAATCTATACACATAAGAGAGATCACATTCCATGCACAAAAGTCTGTTTCGATATTCATGCACAACAATCTATACACAAAAGAGAGATCACACTCAACGTAAAAAACCTCCATGCACATGTATAAATGCAAACCAATTTATATGTAGAAGAACAAAAGATAAATGGACATACTGGCTCTGATACCAATTGGAGGAGAACCTGTGGGACTAGATATATAAAATATATATTTATTGTATATTATTCCAAGCCAAGTTACAACAATGAATGATAGGCCTTATATAGATATTTTAGTGAAGAGATGCACCCTTCACAGCAGTCAATTACAAATACTAATGATTACATATATTAATTATTAATGAGAATTTAGTTATACTACAAATATTGCATAGAGCTTCCTTAAGAACATTGAATATACCTTATTGGTTGTTTTTTTAATCATGGCTAAATTGGTTCTTGAGGATTTTACATTCTTTGACCACAAGTGGGAAGTGGTGAGCCCTTCATTATGAATTACTTGCACTAATTTGAGAATATACATCATTTATCTTTCATTTGGTTTAAGGTATCAATTTCAACCTTTTTGTTGTAGGAAACATTTACAAATAAAATCAATGATTTTGAAAAAATAAAAGAATTTCTAGAAAAAGAATTGGAATATTTTCAAATGGGTTGTTGTCATGTGCCCAAAGTCTACCCAAGGATCCAACTCGACTTGGCCCACCCAAGTCTCCTGACACCTCGAGTCATGTGAAATCGTGACATTTCATTTCTGCAACTTGACCAAACCGAAATTACTTCACTCGGACTACGCCTCACTCAAGACGCACCCATGTTCTACCTTGAGCCAATCATGCCAACTACACTTGTGTTCTTTACTTAAAAACTTACATAGTTCTTATACTTATACAATTCAACCAAGAACACACAACTATTCATACACCAAAGACAAAAATATGGTTGGGAAACATTAATGTGCCTAACACCCATATAAATATTATTATAAAAATGGTGTTACAATGCTTACAAGGAGAAGAGTTTATGACTCAATACACAAGAGATTGTAACATACCCAGCCACCCACAAGCCAGGGCATGCTACCTTCAAGCCCACCATTGGACTTCGTACTCTTATTGATATCTTATTTTATTAATAAGGATGCATAAGATACAAGATTTAGCGACATGCAAAACAATATCCAACAAGCATGCATAATCTAAGATTTAGTTAAACGATAATTAAAATACACATCGGAATACATCCATACACAGATAATAATATCACAACAAAGAGAAATTATCTTTATAAAAAGGCGACACCAACTGGTTGCAAACCAAGGACGTTCCACCCAACTGTAGACACCACTACTCCAAATGTCAACAGCAGTGTCACCCCCGAGCCAGGGCTATGAATCCAGAAGAATGGTTCCAAAGTGCACCTGGGTTCCCAAACTAGTTATCTCTCAATCTCTCACAGGTTTCCCAACACCCAAAAAAATCCAAGTACCCAGCTCTCTTCTACCCAGCCTATACCACCCAAGAGAATGGACCTCCACCCTTCTCTACCATGCAGTCCCTCAGGCAGCCCTTCTAATTATTTTCCATGGCCTCCATCACAGCTGGTCCAGAATCTCACGTAATTGATCCCCTTCCTTAGGAAAAAAGGCTAATTAACATAGGAATAAACACTTAGCCCCTCAAGCCCCCTCTCTTGTGGAATCATAGCCCCCTATAACTCTAGTCCGTGTTCGTCTAGTAGCCATCGATGTGTTTATTATTAATAATGATCAAAACATTACATTCATTGGGCATACTAGCCCTTTAATAATTGTTTGGGCACTCAGGCTTCTCAACATTGTAACAATACATTATTTAAAATGGGGGTTCGAAACCCGAGCTTTTACATCCCCTCCCCCTTATCTTGGCACTATCCTCAGTGCATATACAAAATAGATATCAAAATCTCAAATTTATTCAAAACGTTGTGGGTACTCTGCCCGCATGGCATATTCATGCTCCCAGGTAGCATCTTCAGGACCGTAGAAGGTCCACTGAAATTTTACCATCTCTATAACTCGATTCCGAAGCATTTTGACTTATCTGTCCAATACCCGCATTGGTTGAACCTGAAAATCTCCCTATGTCTCTACCTGAATCAGATGAAAATCAATAACATGGTTAGGGTCATGTACATATTTCTTTAGTAAAGATACATGAAATACATTATGCACATTCATGGAAGAAGGCAATGCAAGCATGTATGCAACTAGCCCTATTCTATCCAATATTTCAAATGGAGTACACAATCTGGCTGCCAGCTTTGTACAACTACCCAATTTCAATGAGCTTTTCTTAGGATTCACTTTCAAAAGTACATGCTCCCCTACTTTAAATTCTCTATTTTTCATGTTCTTGTCTGCATAAACTTTCTATCTATCCTGAGCTGCCTTTAAATTCTGCTTGATCTTAACCACCTAGTCTTCCATTTCCCTGAGCAACTCTGGCCCAAGTACCACTCTATCTGTTGGGTTGTCCCAACTTATTGGAGTATCGCATTTCCTACCATACAAGGCTTCAAATGGGCTCATTCTCAATGAATATTGATACCCATTGTTATATGCAAACTCAACCAAGTGTAAGTAATCTTCCCACTTAGATGGCTTATCCATCACATATATTCTCAGCATATCTTCAATTATTCGATTGACTCTCTCTATTTTCCCATCTGTATGGGAATGGTATGTTGTGATAAAGTTTACATTTGTGTCAAATCCTTTAAATGATCCTCTCCATAAATTGGAGGTAAACTTTGTATCTCTGTTCGAGACAATTGTCCTAGGTATCCCATGCAAACTAGCAATTTCCTTCATGAAAATTTATGCAATATTAGTCGTTGTATGTGTTGTCTTCACATGCATAAAATGAGCATCCTTTGTTAATTTTTCAACCACCACCGTGATTGAATCATGTTGCTTATTTGTTGTGGGTAATCCTATGATGAAATCCATGGTGATCACTTCCCATTTCTTCTTTGGGATTGGCAATGGCTGCACCAAACCCACTGGGTGCCTATGCTTAGCCTTCACCTTCTGACATTCCATACATCGAGTGATGTAATCAGCAACATCATTCTTCATTCCCGGCCAAAAGAACTGGATTCTTAGTGCTGTAATTTCTTTCTGGTAACCGATATGTCCAGCATAAGGAACATCATGCATCTCCTTTAGTACCAAATTCCTCAGTTCTCCAGAACTAGGAACATAGATTATATTTTTATGCATGAGTAATCCGTCTTCCTTTATCTCATACTCCTTTATCTTATGTTGTACATCTCCTTGCTGTAAGTTTTCATTTACCTGTAGGTAATGCTAGTCTGTAACAAGACCAACTAAAATTCTTCTCTTCAAGTCTAACCGATGCATACTGACAACAGTAGCATGCATGAGGTGCACTCTTCTACTAAGCACATCAACAACTTTATTCTCCTTTCCTTTGATATTCTTGATATCGAATTCATATTCACTTAAAAATTCTAGCCATATTGTTTGCTTGGCATTCAAGGTCGGTTGTTCAAAAAGATACTTCACGCCAATGTGGTCTGTCCTTAATTCAAATTTATTCCCCATGAGATAATGCCTCCACATCTTGAAGGTGTGAACAATGGCAGCAAGTTCCAAGTCATGTTTGGCATAGTTCCTCTCATGTTCCTTAAGCTTTATGGACTCATATCCAATGACATGTCCATTTTGCACGAGGACTCCCCAAAGTCCTTCCTTACATGCATTTGTACATACCACAAAACTTTCATTTGGGTCAACAATCTTTAACACAGGTGCACTAGTAGTAATTCCTTCAACAAATTAAAATTATTTTAACACTTGAGTGTCCATTCAAATTTAGTTCCTTCTTTTGCAAAGTGATGGGATGAAATCTTAGAACCCTACTATGAAACTTATTTAGTAGCATCTAATCCCATAAAATATTTGACATATGACACATTTCTGGGTGTTGGCCATCCTCTAATGACTTGATCTTCTCTGGATCTAATGTTATGCCCCACTCTGAAATAATGGTCTAAGTAATCGATCTTCTTTTGATAAAAATAGCACTTACTCAACTTGGCATACCATTGATGTTCTCTCGATTACTTTGCTTACACCAATCTTAGTGATGTTAATGTCTTCTTCAGACTAGAATAGATAAATTATGTCATCGGGAGATACTATGGCTTATCCAAATAATTTATGAATATGTACGTTCCTTCAGCACATGAAGGCGGTGGTGCATTAATTAGGTCCAAATGGCACCTACAAATTCATAATCCCCATACACAGGTCATAAAGGTTTTCTTATGAATGTCTTCTTCCTTGATTCTTGCATAATGGTACCCTTCCCTCAGGGTCAATATTTCGAGAATCTTCCTCTTAGCTGACCAAAGAGGTCATTAATTCAGGTATAGGATACTTGTTCTTTATAGATGTACTTTTTCAAGCTGTCAAATTCAATACACAACCTCAAGGTTCCATCCTTCTTTTGACAAAAATCACTGGTGCTCCCCAAGGTGGAAACACTTGGTATGTGTACCCTTTTCTTCAACAATTTCTCCCAAATGCATTTTGCTTGTAATTCTTTTAACTTTCAGTGTGCTCATTCTATAAGGTGTTTTGACACCAAATCTGCCACTAAATCAATTGAAATATATCTCTCTTCTTGGTTTGTCTGAATTATTTCTTGGAATACGTCTTCAAGTTCCTGTAGTACCGAGAAACCTTCAAGGCTTGTCCTTTTGTGTGCTCTGGCTCTTCCACATAGGCTACATACAATTGACATCATTTCCTAATTCTTACCTGATGGTATCCTTCCCTCAGGTCAATATTTGAGAATATCTTTTCTCCTCTTAGTTGATCAAAGAGGTCATTAATTCAAGGTATAGGATACTTGTTCTTTATAGTGTACTTTTTCAACTGTCAAAATTCAATACACAACCTCAAGGTTCCATCCTTCTTTTTGACAAAAAGTACTGGTTCTCCCCAAGGTGAAACAATTGGACGTATGTACCCTTTCTTCAACAATTTCTCCAAATGCATTTGTAATTCTTTTAACTCTGGTGTGCTCATTCTATAAGGTGTTTTTGACACCAAGGCAGCTCCTGCCACTAAATCAATTGAGAAATATATCTCTCTTCTTGGTTGCAATACGGGTATTTCTTGGAATACATCTTCAAGTTCTTGTAGTATCGAGAAATCTTCGAGGCTTGTCCCTTTTGTATTATCTGGCTCTTCCACATGAGCTACATACAATTGACATCATTTCCTAAAATATATTTTTAGCTGTAAGGATGAAATTTCCCTTATAGAGATGGGTCTTGGAACTCCTTTCATAGTGCTATGTTTTCCATTTCCATCAAGACATGTAAATGTCTTGTTATGCCAATCTAGGACAACATGATGCTTGTCCAACCAATCCATTCCAATCAAAATATCATAAGACCCCATTGGTATGATATTTAGATCAATAATAGTATTCACGCCATTAAGACTTATGGAACAACTTCTAACCATATCATCGATTCTTCTTTTGGTTCCAGTGGCCAACTGAACCAAACTTTCTTTTCCAAGTTTACTTTTCTCCAAATGTAACTTATCCACTATCTTAGGATCAATGTAGCAATGACTTTCTCCTGAATCAATCAAAATAGCAACAGACTGATTTATGATCTTACCTTCCACCTCGATCATATTGGACTGGTACTTTGCTTTTTGATCATTTAAAGCTTCATAGATTATTCCCATATCTTTGACTATTGTAGCTTCTTGGATTTTATTCACAGTCTTCACTCTGTCCTTTATGTGTGGGAAATCCTTGTACAGGTGATCTTCCTTGCATCCCCAACATTGGATTGGTGGTCTTCCCCTTTTTCCAAAGGAATCTTCCTTATTGGAATCTCCCTTATCATACTGATCTTGATGATTTCTATTAGGCTCATTCCTATTGAAGGAATGTTTGAATCCTTTCCTCCTCTGATCGGACTTCACATTCTTCTTGTCCTTCCAACATTTATGTAGAGATTCTCTTCCCTAGCCTTGCTCATACAGGTATTTAACCTTCCTGATGGTTTTAGTCAAGGTCTTGAGCTCATCATACTTGATCTTTTCCTTATAAAAGGTTGGCAGTCCACTTAGAAATATTTGTATTTTCACTTTCTCATCACCAATGAACCTGACATACTTTAACAATCCCAAGAACTTATTCTCGTACTCTGCCATAGTCATGCTTCCCAACCTAAGTTCAAAGAACTCTTGCATTTTCTTGTCATAGAAATGCTCTGAGAAGTACTCCTTCTGGAAGTACTTCTTGAACTGCTTCCAAGTGATCCTACTCTCATTAACATGTTCCACTTACTTTAGTTGGTCCCATCACATTGCAACTTTCCCTTGTAAACGGTAGGTTGAAATCCTGGCTTCCAGGTTGGATGAATAGTTATGCAACTGAAAATATCTCCTGGGCCCAAGCAAACATGCTTCGACATCATATTCCCTTTCTCTTTCACCCTCAAAGGAAGGTGTCTTGAGCTTCCTCATCTCTCCTTGAAAACTATCTACCTCTTGTTTCCTTCTTTGGTGTCTGATAGGAGACACCTCTGGATTTCTTACGGGATCAGTCGATGCATAAAAATTTCTTTCTGAGTAAGGAGGTGAGTGGTGTCCATGAGCTCTACTAACACTTCTAGAATAACCATCTCTTCCACAATCATCCCTTATTTCATGGCACCTACCTTCTTCCTATTTTCTTGAGTTTGATCCCTTCTTCATTTGGCTCTGCAATTTATTTAAGCTCTACAACACTAGAGAATTTATATGACTTTGCTCTCTCATCAGTCTCTCGTTGTCTTCTTTGTAGCTCTACACTTCCATCTTCAGGCTTCTTACTATTTCTATTAACGTTTCATGTTCTCCTTTTCCATTGCGTCCATTGGATTTTGTCTCTGCATTACCAAATCTGGTATTCTAGCCTTTGGCCTCCTTATTATGACTGGAGGCTCCCTTGCCTTCTTCCATTTCCTCAATACACATCCTGAGTTGAGGTGTTTAAACCCCTTAATTATGAAAAATGTGCAAGCAACCATTTTGTTAGAATTATGCATACGATAAACAAAATTGCCAAACCATGCTACATGTCTCTTTCTTTTTTTGTTCATGGAGATCATATCCCCATTCTCCGAAAATAATAGTGTCATGTTGTCCTTGGCTGACACAGAATTTCATCCTGCCCAGGTGCTTCCTTCAAACCACCTTCCTAGGTGACCATGACTAGAAACCATGGTTAAATCCGTCCTTAACATTTTTTTGTCTCAAAGACTGCTAATTCGGCCCTTAGCCCTCCTTCTCTCAGCTCTCAATCTACATATGACCATGGCCATGACCCTGCGCTTAGCTGAAAAAGTGTTTGTCCAGAGCTTCGGGACTTCGAAACTTTCAACCATGATCGGATCAACGGTCCTCGTACTCTTTCACGATCAACGATCGAGATCCACTTCGGGACTCCGCGCTTTGGGAGTCTCAACTTTCCTCGCTTGCCTCCTCCTAGAGCACTTTTACCCAGAGTACATGATCTTCCGACGGGTGTCCTCCCACAGATTAGCAAATGTGAATCGCTTCGGCTCTTCGAGCTTCAGAAGTTTCAAAATTCTCCTCCTGCACTTTATCCCAGAGTGCTTTCACCTGAATTCAACGATCCTTCGATGTGTGTCTTTTGGAAATCAACGGTCAATATGTAATCTAGCCTTCGGGAGTTTTCAACCCAACACAACCTATCACATCTTTCCCCACTAGACTGCCTAGTCTCTAGACTGCATGATCTATCGCCACGTGGAGAAATACTAGAAGCAGATATGTGGCCCAATTAAGTGGGTGAGACGTGTCACATTCTAACTAACATTTAAATACTCCATATTCTCAAAACTTACTAACACATGGCGCACATCCCATGTGTCCACATAATCCCTAGTGACGTCCACGAGCCACGTCACTTCAGAAATTCCAGGGTCCACATCACCTCCTGGTGACATCATCGTGCCCCACCCCTTCGGCTCTTTGGCCTTCAGGACTTCGGGAGTTTCCACACTAGCACACTTCCAATTCTCCCGAACTCTGATTTTCGGAACCAGCCAAATTTCCACCATGTTTCTCCCTTATCGAATGACCCATATTAACCCCGGACTTTGGGACTTCAGAAGTTACCATTGCCAGGATCAACGACTGCAATTCCTTCAGGCCTTTGGACTTCGGAAAACTCAAACTTCAACTTTTTCCGAAATGTTTTTATCTGAAGCTCACGATCTACTGACACGTGTCTCCTATGGATTGACGGCTATGATCTCTTCGAGTCTTCGGATTTTGGAGAACTCAACTATCAACCTTCACTTTTCCCCGAAGTGCGTGTATTTTTACTGCGTGTCCTCCTGGATCGGATGGATGCAATTCACTTCGGTTCTCCAGGGTCTGGAAATCTCAAGTCTCAACTTCTCCTTGCTCGCATTTTCCCGGAGTTCTTTCACTCGAAGCACACGATCAGTTGACACGTGTCCTCCTATAGATCGATGATCCCCGTCTACTTTTTCTCTTCGGAGGTTTGTCGCTCGAGTACTAACATGTCACATCACTGCATTCCTTTCAATTTGTAGGGGAATGCATCGACGGTTAGGAGTAACCCACTTTTTTCCCTGCAATTCTCCTTATGCTAACACGTAACCCCTTGGTGAAACCGTGGTTTGGATTGCAGGACCTCCTTGGAAAATTATCTCCCATGCAACTTGGTTCCCTACAATGCCTCCTATCTGTTGATCTCACTCTCCCATGGGATCCGACAATTGTGACCTTAACCCTTGCTTCCTTTACATCGAACGAACCATGTTCACCTGTCCCCCAATCCAACGATCCCAGATCTCTCCTAATCCTATAATGGCGATCGCTCCCGAATTTGAAGGGGGATGGTCACGATCCTTTGAACCCCTTACAATGGATCTCTGACAATCTAACTCCTGCGTATATTCCACAATGGCATTCCTCCTTATCTTTTCAACTCCACGGTTAGAGTTCGATCTGTAACCATGAGACTCTGATCAATAGACCTGGCCCATACCAACCCGATGTTTCAGCCAGAAGCTCTGATACCAAACTGTAACATACCCAACCACCCACAGGCTGGGGCATGCTACCTTCAAGCCCACCCTTGGACTTTTTACTCTTATCGATACCTACTTTTATTAATAAGGATGCATAAGATACAATATTTAGCGACATGCACAAAAATATCCAGCAAGCATGCATCATCTAAGATTTAGTTAAACGATAATTAAAATACAAATAGGAATACATTCATACACAGATAATAATATCACAACATAGAGAACTTATATTTATAAAAAGGTGACACCATTTGGCTGCAGACCAAGGATGTTCCACCCAAATGTAGACACCATTGCTCCAAATCTCAACAACAGTGTCACCCCCGAGCCAGTGCTATGAATCCATAAGGACGGTTCCAGAGTGTACTTGGGTTCCCAAACTAGTCATCTCTCAAGCTCTCACAAGTTTCCCAGCACCCACAATAATCCAAGTACCCAACTCTCTTCTACCTAGCTTGTACTGCCCAAGAGAATGGACCTCCACCCTTCTCTGCCACACAGTCCCTCAGGTAGTCCTTCTCCTTATATTCCAGGGCCTTCAGCATAGCTAGTCCAGAATCTCAATGCTGGAACACTCAAGACTCGCAGTTGTGAGCAAAACAGGGCACGGGCCAATGCATCTCAGACATGCAGGCCCCAATTCATGGTTGGATTGCACCAGCGACCATTACAACCAACTATCCTGTGGCTAATTCTTAGCAGTTCCTTTCCATTTTCCAAGCCAAGACGTAGGTGAGGATGGATCAATGGATGGGTGAGTAAGTGCATGAAAGTGTGTGAGGGAAATGAATGAACGTACAAGAAAACAATGAACAAGCCATCAATCAAACCCCCCCATCAGACCAGAGGCAGGTTTAAGTAACTTCGTGGGGAATCAAGAACCTCCTGGCCTTCCCCAAGAAGATCATGTAACCGATCCCCTCCCTTAGGAAAAAGATGTAATTAACATAGGAATAAACACTTAGCCCCTCGAGCTCCTTCTCTTGTGGAATCATAGCCCCCTATAACTATATTCCTTACTCATCTAGCAGCCAACGATGTGTTTATTATTAATAATGATCAAAACATTACATTTCTTGGGCATACTGGCCCTTTAATAATTGTTTGGGCACTCATGCCTCTCAGCATTGTAACAATACAATATTTGAAATGGGGGTTCGAAACCCGGGGTGTTACAGAGATACAAGACTTTGAATAAGTCACACTCACCTACAAAATTACATGTTTTCTTCCCTATTGCAACTTGAGTCTTAATTTTGAAATCTCCTCCCCATTGCATGCACTTCCCTACCTAACCTTTGAGCCTCTCCATCATGTAATATTCCCAAAGACACCCAATGAGATACTAAGTCATCTGCGTCCCGGATTCATCTAAGTCAAGTCGACTTGTCCATGAATTGTGCAATATGGGATGGCATTTACCTTAAGAAAACTTTCACATCTAATGTGCCACATCGCCTTGCTTCACAGACTCCCATCACATCGAGTTAACGTGCTCCACAAGTGTGGGATGCAAGACTCCTTGGGTCACTTTTCTAGATCGTACACCCATGACACTCCTACCTACTCCCTATATAGGATGCCATCAAATATTTTTCTTTTTGGGTGCACCTATAGCCGATCATTCCATCCAAAAACCCCAACTTTTACATCTTTCCCTCTTTCCGAGGAATTATGTGGGTTGGATGTGCACCTCCTTTGATCAGGGGATCAAATTTTGCTCAATTTTCAAAGTGCTCATAATGTGACAAAAATACTGCCATTATGTTCGTCTCGTCTTCCTGATTCCGGCGGTATATTTACTTTCTCAAACGGAGTCCGTATGGAGAAGATATTGCGATCTGTCCGCCAAGACAAACAGGCAAAATTTTTGGATGCTGACTGTACCTGTCCGTACAGTCCGTATGGTGATGTGGCAGGGTCGTACCATCCATACGGTGATGTGGCAGGTGGGTGACATGGTGCCTTTTCATTGGTTGATGTTGGCGAGTAGCATGTTGACACATGTCCGTTATGGGCGAATAGTATGAGGACACGTGGCCCAACCCGAGGGCACCACGTGTCGCTCATTCTTTGGTCATTGTTTCATATGTAAAAATTGTATTGGGAGTCCACGGGGTTCGACCCCTGGACCTCCCATAGCACAAA
>SNQJ01S0016635.1:188281-200207 GCA_010110895.2 Picea sitchensis
GGGGATTTTACTCATCCATTTGATCGGGCTCCATGCACATCATCCCTTTCTCCATGAACAATTTTTTTATCCAAAGTGGAATCTCTTCCAACATCCACTTTCTCGGACCTTATGCGAACTTTCTTTCAACCTCACTAAAATAATCAATGTATTCCACAACAAACTCAACAATGTAGCCTTCTTTTACTCGAGAAAACCAAAATTCAATAGCCCGAGTCCACTTATTATCCAACACTTTCAATCTTTCAATTTTGGTTTGATCCCAAACCACTGGTTCCAAAGGCCACACAGTAGAATTGGTAGTAATTTTCCTTTTCATCCATTCAAACAACAAACAAGAAATTCAACAAATACGATTTCATGCATATCCATGTAAATATAGTCATGTTTCCATTTATTTTCATTCACTTTCATCCCCTAAGTTTCTTGCAAGTAAAACTCATGCTCTTTCACAGTTAACTAGTCTTGAATTTCCTCCCGAGATGGATGCCCCTCATGTTCTGCCTTCATCTTTCTTGACAATAATTCCAGGTCTCAAAAATGGAACTATTTGTTGGGTGTTTTGTTTCACACTTGCACACGTCCTTCTTAACGCTAGGGAGTTTAGATCCAAGGTTCATCCATACTTGACCAAAAAACAACCCAGAGCATTGACATATCAATCCTCAGGCAAGGCCAAGGAAGGTCTCACCCGAGATGCAGAGAGGATCACAGATACCATAAGGTATTTTGATAGGGATGAAGGATAAACACACAAATATCCATTGGGGATGGAATTTGTGTGACTCGTATCTGACAAACTATTAGGACTAAGAAGTAAAACAATATACACACATGTCTAAATCATGCATAATATACACATAAGAGATCAAAATTTTCACATATTTATTACTAATACCATTCCATTACAATAGAGGCATATATATATTACATCCACAGAACTTCATATATTCTCTATATAAATCCTCAAGAATACAATACATTGTGCAATGCACATTCTCTCAAGACTTTAGACATATAACATACTCATAAGTATATTCGAAAGCACTACAATATTACAATAGGCTTAGAGCGAGCTCAATACTAAGGACTCAATGAATCTCTTCTCAAACATCTTAGCTAGCCTCATTTCTGATATCATTGCTTCCTTTTATAACTTTCTCTACTCGAGAGATCTATCCCTTTCTTCTCTACTCCACTTGCTTGACTGAAAAAAATGCCTCGCATGCTTCTGGAACCTACCTGGAGTCCACATAGCCTTCAGGAATCAGGGCAATCTTAAATGCCCTACCAACTCATTTTTTGTCAGCTCCAAGATCCCTTGTGTTGTTGGCAGTAATCATTCAAGAGGATTTCCCAATGATTATTTGATTGATTTTGGCGTCCATCTTCTTGATTTCCAGTGCACAAACAATGGGACTGGCACACATTCAATATTCTTTTAGGCTTGTTTCCCACTATCAAAAATCAGTTCAATGCACACCCCTTATGCATTTCTTTTTTGTGTGAAAAACTTTGGAATGAGTGTGCACAACTTCATTTGTGCGTGCATGCAAAATGAATCCAAAAATTTGGGTGCCAACATTCACCAACATCTTCACTACTGTCAACCTTCGTTCTTTCTGACCCAATCTTCCCAAGGTCACTATATTTGAACTCACCCCTTACTATTGTACCACATTGCAAGGTCTATTTTCACTTTTTTTGACTCCCTCAATCAACTTGATCGCAAACATATTGAGAATTCATCCAAGCTTCGTCTTCTTCATCATGGGCACGCATGGTGTTTTGGCTTCATCCAGGAAAACTAAGTAACTCTTGTGTGGAACTGAAAATTCCTTGGAAAACATGAGAAAATATTTCCCTAAGACCAAGACATAACCAACTTCCAACTCTCAAAGGTGTAGAGAGAACCACCCCAAATGCTAGTTCCACTGCTAAGTTTATTGCCTTGTACATGGTCATGCTACTCTTAGGCTTACAATGGAGCGACTTTGTAGTCTTCTCACTCACAAAACTGTGGGTCGCATTGGTGTCCACCAAAGAAACCACCTTCACCCCACTCACCATTGCATCCATAAATTAAATTCCTTCTCACTCACCTTGTGAACGGTGTTTGTGGACTCTATCTTTGAACTCATCTAGACATGTTATTGAAGCGTCCACTTCTTCCAAAATCTCCTTTGAAGGTTCTGGCATTTGGAATACTTCTACCATGGTGAAAATATTCTTCTATGCCTACTACACTTGGTATTCTTCTAACCATTCCAACTTTTACTTCATTAAAAAGTCTATTATGAAGTGGTTTTCATCACAAAGAAAACACCAAATAATTCCACCTCTACGACCAATAAATTGCCTTGTTGAAAAATTGCCTTTGTCTTGGGTGTACTCCTTCCTGAGTGATCCCAACCTTGGCATCTTCCTAGACTTGGTTCCATCTAAAAAGGCCATCATTTTTTTGTCCCGGGTCAAATTTCCTTATGATGCATTCGCACAATTCTTCTCTATGTGCACACACTTAAGGTTGACCTGTCCTACATATATGTTTGGTTGATTCACTTGAAAAATTATGGCTAAGTCTTGTGATCGATTCATGGCATTGGCATTGTTGCATGTCCAAGATTGTCTCATCCAATACCTTCTATCCTTCCTAGTGTTCCCCACCTTCCCACAATGCATTCCACATTACCAACGAAATGACCACTTATGTCCAAAACGTGCCTCAACTACCTTCTATGCCAAATCCTCAGATTTGCAATCATCCTACCTCTTCCTTCCCAATCTGTGGTCATATCAACAATTCTTCTGCATTTTCCTGATCTAAACCTTCTTATGGCTTCAAAAACCTCTGGTTTATATAGTCTTGAAGTGGGTATCAAACTCCCAACTTCCCCCTAAGATCTGGCCTCAAAAAGGCCCCAAGATCCTCCAAAAATGGACTAAATCTCCCAAAAATAGTTAAAATCCATTAAAATATTTTAATATATGGTTGAAAACCCATATTTTAGCACATAATAGGGTGCAGCCCATTTTCTTCGGGCTCCTGGTCACCTGGGCACCCTCCATGTGGCATTGGTTCGCTAGGCCCCCCCAGTCCTGGCTCCTGGTCATAGATGATTGGCCATGTGACCGCACCCTTATACACCACACGCCCAACTGTTAGTGCTCCTATCATTTGGATTTTGATTATGTGCCCTGGTCGATGGGCTAGCCCGGCCAAACGGGCACTATCCCCATAACTCTGCACCAAACATATATCAACGGTCATATGTTGTATACACAGGATCAGGGGCTAGCTCCATTATCTTCGTGCCAAAAAAAATAAAGCGAGTGGACATATGGCATAAGCCAACGTGACCGGGGGATGGATGGAATGGGTAGGTGCCAACCATTGAGAAGTATGGGCATATGTAATAGTCATATGGTGTGAGCCAGGGGCTGGCGCCTAGCCCCAACCCTATTCTCCTCTGAACAAACCAAAAAATCACTTTAATTATTTAATTCCCACATTACATATTAAGTTCCATTGTGGGAGGGCTGGTATCCTGGCCCTGCCAAACCTCTCTGCCTGGACCGGAGGTCGCGGTTTCGATTCCCATGGAGTCCCAATAAAAATTTACCAATATAACCAACCAATGACAGGGTGCCACGTGGTAGCCCAATATTGGGCTACGTGGCACCTTACGATTCGCCCACTAACTGCCACGTGTCAAACTCAAATTCATCCACCTGTATACCCAATCAGTATGCCAATGTACCTGCCACATCAACCTTCCATTTCAGTCAGCTTCCACGTGTCGTACGGTTGTACATACCTGCCACACCAACTGTACGGACGTGCCACGTTTCACCCTTGCAGTCATGCCACGTGTCACAATATCACTTTTCCATCTGTCGGCCATAAAATTCCCAATCAGTGCCAATGCATCATTGTCATGTCACATGTATGACCTGTACAGTCAGATGCCACGTTAGCATTGTATGGACTGTACTAACTGCACAGTCATCAAATTTTTCTTGTTTGGCCAAACGAACAGACCATGATATCTTTCGCATACAGTGTATGTTTGATCTCGTTCAAGTTGTGTTGGGTTCGTATTGACAAGGCCTACACACATGTCTATTTTAAACCCATTTTGAGCACTTTGATTTTTAGGCCTTCCTGGACCCCATCTTAGCTCCTGGATCCATTATGGATCATGCCTCCCTACTAAAGACATTTTGGTCCTCCAAAAGGTTACAAAATTGACCTTACTAATTACATACTCATAAGGATAAAACAAAACACTATGTTGTTATAAATGATGTTATAATAGGTCATCATTTCAACATGTGTGATTACATTAATGGAAACAAAATACAATCAAGATGTGACATCCACTTCTGGAAAAACCAAGGACTGTTTTATTTCCTTCATGTTGTTCCTCTTGCTTCATTGGTAATGCCTCTTCCTTTGTGAGTACATGCATGATCATTTTTTCCTTCTTTGGATGAAGCTACGGATTAAGCTTCCAACATTTAGCCTTTTGATGTCCACCCTTGTTGCAATAAGTGCAGTGGTTCTTTGACATCCAAACTTGTTTTCCATTCTCTTTCTTACATTGTGGATTTGAGTCTTTATGTCGTGTATTTTTTTCCCTTGACCAAGTTTTGAGGATCCTTGGTCATGTTTGACCTAATTTTGGGACTTCGATAGGCTGCGAAGATGGAACGCAAGTCGATGCAGAGATCACAGGATATCAGCCCCTTTTTACGGATTTTTGGGTTTTTGGCTTATGTAACAGGAATGGGGATGTCATCCCATGGGTTTACCCATGTTTAGGCCCATTTTGTAATGTATAAATAGATATCTAGGTGAGGTAAGAAAAGGAAAGTGTGCTAAGTGATAGAGCTCAATCTATGTGATCGAAGGAGGACAAGTATGTGATGCTAAATGAAAGTGGTGATTGCAATTGCTTTGTGCATATTATGTGAGACTTGCAAAGCTAAGTGTAAGTGATTATAAGACACTGTGGAAGGCTTTGTGTTGTACTTCAGGGAAGGAGGATCTAGCGAGGTGTGTAGATCTCTTGTCCTCTACGGAGTAAGATATCATGGCTCTGTGCATGTAGAAGATTGACAGAAAGAAATAAAGAATAAGAGTTGGTGGACATAGCCCCAGGGTGGGGGTGAACCACGTATATCCTGCGTTGTGATTGCTATGTGTTTTATGGTTGTTCTCTTGTCTATGTGATTGAATTCTTCATGCTCTGATGTATTCTTAGGAGGATCTAATATGGTATCTTAAGTGTTGAATAATGTGAATAAATGCTAGATCTGATCAATGTTGGTATGCTTAGTACTTGAATTTATTGGATCTATATAAATACTGTGTTGATATGTTGTTAGGGTTTATCTGTGTTGCAAACTAAGGCTGAATATTAACAAACTGTAACTATTAAGTGCTATGTTAAGGTGTTACAATCACAGATCTATGTCCCAGCTAAGGTTGTAGACACTGGAGTCCTAAAACCACCCCTACCTCTACCTTGGGTGAGACTTCATCTGCTTCGCAAGTGTCATCGAAAGGGCTAGTAGTTAGGGTTTTGTTGGTGTGTTGTTCTAGCGTTTAACCCTGGGTCTGGCCCTGTGCCAACAAATGGTTCCGTTGTTGGGACCGAAACTGTGATTGCTGGGAACTAAAGGAAAGAAAGAAAGATATGTGAATATATTTGTTGCCTTAGTGCGTAGTATTCTACTTGACCTGTAAAGATATGTGCTAAGAAGAGAAGTCAGATCCGAAGAAAAGAGGTAAGATATCGAGGTTTTGTGCTCTGATAAAGGTAAGAATAGTGAAAAGTTTTAGATCTGGAAGCTTTGTGCTCTGTTGAAAGTAAGATTAGTGGAAATTTTTGTTTCAAGAGTATGGATCTAGATATGTTTGATAAATGTTATCCTAGTCTAAAAACTAGGGCACAGCTAGAAGAAAGGTTTGATATGAGTAGATCTGATAAAAATAATGAAAGATATGTTATTCCTATGCATAGAAAGAATGTTTGAACTAACAAATGGATGCAGGATCCTAGAAAGAATTGTTTGTGGGTTAGCTACTATACAAGAAAGGATGGGGATCATTTAAGAAAAAAAGAGGATTAACCCTTTGTTATAGTTGCAGAAGACCGGGACATCTTGCTAACGAATTCCCTGGAAGAAGACCTAGTTGTCTTTGTTGTAAATCTATGGACCATGAAGTTTTAGATTTCCCTAGAATGATTTCTAATCTTGACAGAATGAATATGAGACAAGAAAACCTTGAGGAAGCTCATGAAACTGAGACCATGGCAGAACCCCAGACATAATCAGAGATTGTACTACTGCAAATGAAAGAAACCTTGAATGATCATAGAGATATCAACTTATTAGAGATATTCAAAGAAAAATAATGCATATAAGAAAGAATAAGAGACTTCGACATAGACTATGTTCTAGATGAGGAAACACAGGTAAATATCATGACAGAAAGAACTTGGGAAGATTTAAGAAAGCTTGATACAGTTCCTTCATTGGGATGAATAGGATTATTCAGGGGAAATCTGATAACCCTATGTGGAAGACTCACCCAGTTATCTATGAGTGCTCATGGAGCTTCGATAGAGGAAGATTTTGAGGTTGCTAGATTCATTGAGAACAACTCTCCATTTACTATGTTATTAGGAAAAAACTGGATCGAGAAAGATCAGACCAGAAGAAAAGAAGAGGAGGCCCTAGAAAAGAAAAAGCAGGAATTAAAAGATTTCATGACTAGGAGGATAGCACACTTGATTGCATAATAGGAGGACATATCGAAGCTACTTAGAACCAGAAACTTGGATCATGAATTTGAAAGAACACAAGAATATTCATAGACGAGTCGAGCACCTACCCTAGATCGAGAAGCAATATTACTCTCTAATCTCATGAAAGAATCTCAACAATGTGAAGCTACTATGCCAAAAGAATACAAGAATAAGAATGGAAAGAGGAATGTCAAGACAAAGATCACTGGGAAGAAGGCTAGAAAACTCAGTAAGAAGAGAGAAAAAATCAAAAAGTTACAGAAGGGCCCATTGGGAACTTCGCGGAAGGGATATTTGAAAAATTGGAACTTCGTCGGGATATCATAACAACGCCCCATGGCACTTCGCCATGGCAAAGCAATATGATTGTTGGAAGCATTATAACTATTGGATCGACATTCCAGAACGGTTAGAACAACAGTTATGACCAGAAATCTTACCATCGGACCATTGGGACCACGCTGCAACGGATAGAACTGCATTGATGGAAAACTTCTTATCTGTTGAAGAAATCCATTACATCATGTCTACTTAGTCCATCGACTATTTCACTGAGAACACTTTTGTGAATTGTATCATATCTAACAAGAGAACCCATTTCTACTACGTTGTGATTAGTAAGATCAACACCGATTCTATTTCTTTGAGCACTCATCCATCCACCCGAGTTTTCTGATTGAGAGAGTGCATGTCAGACGAGCTCAATGTTGTGGAGAAGTCAATCAAGGAAATTTTAGTTGAATTGATGGCCAAGAGAGTGATTTCCACAGAAATTCAAGATTCATCGACGCAAGGAGTGCAAGCCTCTCCGTCAACTTCTCGCGGATCCAGACCATCCAGATCAGCAGCAGAGAAGAGAACCAAGCATAGAGATGATTTAGTAAATGCAAAGTTAATCTCGACCATTTTACCTTACTACATCCCGCCTCTGGCCAGTGTAGTGAGTCATGACAGTGTCCCAAGGGACATTGATTACACCATTGTTACTGCGTACCTCCCGAAGGGGATACGTCCAGTCAAAACACAGCAATATAAGATCACGATGATGAAGTTCAGTGCCTTCAACCTAGGTGACCACAAGAATTACAGCATGCTTTCTCCTTACAAGTATCTGACCGGGATGAAGGGGAATAACTCGAAAATAATCCCCCAACCATGGACTATGAACCTCGCACAGTCCACCCTCTTGAATGTGATGAAGATCCCACACTTTGGAAGGCACCAGGAGGTTAACGCGTGTGTTAATATCCTACTCTCATGTTACCATGGTGGCTACCTATGGCTGGATAGATGCATTACATTCGATCTGACGTTAATCCATAGGATCACCGGATTGAGCATGCAAGGACATGACCCACAAGACTTCTACCCAAGGAAGGATTTCGACTGTGCCCTGGAACAGAGAATTAAGGACACTTATGGAAATGTAGAAAATGAAATGCGAGGCTATAAGTTATATTCCATTCAGAATGGCACAGTACGCCTTGCCTGCCAGCTGATCGTAGGAAAGATAGTGAGGAAGAACCGACCTACTCAAGTCACAGGATTCGTTGTTGACCTAGCCGGGAAATGTCTAGAAGGAATCCAGATGAACTGGGAAAAGAACTTGGTCAACCAGCTAGAATTAGACTATCTTGAAGCTCAAGATCAGGGCTATGAGTTCCACTTTAGCTGGCTTATGATCATCATCACATTTACCGCTTAGGAAATGCGGGAAGGTGCGACCTTCCTAGACATCGAACCATTTGAGCCTCTCGCTGTGAAGTTCACCACGCTTTGGTACTCGAGCGATATGGGAAAAAAATGGCAGTCGAAGGTGGTATTTCATACCTATTATCTCCAACTGAAGAGGGATATCAAAGTTGTCCCTCGCATGATGCCAAACACCCTACATCGGTTCCGATCCCTCATGAATTTCCGCACAGATCGAAACTTCATTTATATCACTGCACACGTAGATGAGCACAAAGAAAAAATTCAATCGTACTACAATATCACAGAGGAGTACCTTGAAGATATCACCAAGGACTGGTCTACAGAACTCCTCATCCCCGCAGACCCCACAGAAATATTAGACCCTAAACTAATCGGCAGCATTGAGACCACTCATGAAGCAAAGGATCTTCCTGGACCCAGCAGAATGAAGAATACCGAACAGGTCCAAAACTTGAGCAGTGCATCAGAAGGAACTGCTTCAGTATCACCTGGACGAGGGGGTGATGACGAAGTAGAAGAGACAAATGGAAAAGAGGATCAGTAGAAGCAAGGCTAAGTAACACCGCCTGGGGACCCTGCTGATGAGGTTGATCCCTTGAAGAAAAGGAAGGTTTCTCCCATGAAACCCACTTCCCGAAAGAAATCTAGAGCCACCTTGACTAAGATGCAGACTGTGCTCACTGTAGATGACTTTGAATTTATCATTTCAACTGTAGAAGATGCCTCGTAGGACATCTTGCAGAAACACGCAGCCAAGTAGGAGGATATGTATGATAGAATTGAGGTTGAACTCAGAGGGGTACAACAGGCCCTTCAATCCAGCCACGCAGTATCCACTGTGCCCCCACCATCAGAAGCACCTGAGTTGGGATATGAGCCTGCCCAACTCCACAGACTAGCTGTTGCGACCGAAGCTTGCCTTCATTGCACAAAGGAAGAAACCAAACAGGCCACAGAGGCCCTAAAGCAAGTACAAAAAGTATTCATAGAGCAACATCAAGTTGTGTAGCAAGAGAAGGCTTCCCTCCAAACTAAGTTTGAAGAAGAAAAAGCACAGATCCAACAAGAGAATGAGCAGTTGCTTGTAGAGTAGGTGGGAGTAAAAGAAGTAGTCAGCAGAGCACTTCACTCTGTGACAATCTTAGAGAAAAAGGAGGAAGACCCAGTGGAAAATCAAGTAGAGTAGCTCGCGGAAGCTATCCAACAGTTTCAACAGAGAATCGTAGACCTTGAGCTATGAACAGTGCCTAGTACCCCGCAAGACATGCGAGATCAAAGAGAAGCCACTGCCCGGAGTGAAATCGAGAGGATTAGAGCATTCGCTCTGGAATGCAAACATCTAAGTGATCGCAGCGCACATAATTATGAGTGACTCACTGAATATACTGAGATGAAGGTACTGGAATCACAGCTCTAGGAGGAAAAGCAACAAGCAGTAATAGTACAGGTGCAGTTGAAGATCCTATCAGTAGTTGAAAGGATGAAGCAATACCAAGAATAGTGCACTGCTCAACAGCAGGTCCACACCATTCAGATAAAATTCATTAAAGTGACTCAAAGGCTCCAACCAGTCCAAGACGAATCTTGCCAACTATTTGAGGAGATTGAAGGCTGAGGCACAAAGTTGGAACAAGTAGTCACTGCAGTCGAACAACGTTTAGAGGGACCTGTCAATGAAGCAGTCATCTAAGAGTTCGTCAAGTAGGAGGCCCTGGTGCAGCAATAGGTCGAAGCAGCTCGAGCCAAGCTCGAGGCTTTTGAAGAACAGCTACCCAAACCAGAGTGACTCGAGATGAGTCACAGGTGAGTGTTGGGGGGTTGTTGGCCCTTGACCAAGTTTTGAGGATCCTTGGTCATGTTTGACATACTTTTGGGACTTCTACAGGCTATCGAAGATGGAGCACAAGTTGAAGCAAAGATCACGGAATATCAACCCCTTTTTAGGGTTTTTTTGGGTTTTGGGCTTATGTAACAGGAATGGGGATGTTGGCCCATGGGTTTACCCATGTTTAGGCCCATTTTGTAATGTATAAATAGATAGCTAGGTGATGTAAGAAAATACAAGTGTGCTAAGTGCTAGAGCTCTATCTATGTGATCGAAGGAGGACTAGTATGTGATGCTAAGTGCAAATGGTAATTGCAATTGCTTTGTGCATACTGTGTGAGACTTGCAGAGCTAAGTGCAAGTGATTGTAAGAGAATGTGGAAGGCTTTGTGTTGTACTTCAAGGAAGGAGGATCTAGCGAGGTGTGAAGATCTCCTGTCTTCTGCGGAGTAAGATATCATGGCTCTATGCATGTAGAATATTGACAGAAATAAATAAAGAAGAAGAGTTGGTGGATGTAGCCCCAGGGTGGGGGTGAACCACATATATCCTACGTTGTGATTGCTATGTTTTTTATGGTTGTTCTCTTTTCTATGTGATTGAATGCTTAGTGCTCTGATGTATGCTTAGGAGAATCTAATATGGTAGCTTAAGTGTTGAATAATGTGAATAAATGCTAGATCTAATCTATGTTGGTATGCTTAGTACTTGAATTTATTGGATCTGTATAAATATTGCGTTGATCTGTTGTTAGGGTTTAGTTGTGTTGTAAACTAAGGCTGAATATTAATGAAATGTAACTGCTAAGTTCTATGTTAAGGTGTTACAATCACAGATCTGTGTCCCAGCTAAGGTTGCAAAGGTTGGATTCCTGCAACCACCCCTGCCTCTACCTCGAGTGAGACTTCATCTGCTTCGCAGGTGTTGCCGAAAGGGCCAGTATTTAGGGTTTTGTTGGTGCGTTGAACTCTAGGTCTTCCCCTGTGCCAACATGTATCTTTCCTAGTCAACATAAATTTCCTATACAAAGATTGTCTCTTCCAACACTTTGCCACACAATGCTTGGGTGAATGAAAAAACGTACAAGGATACATATTCCACAAGTTTTGGATTACATGATTATGCTTTTTTATAATCAAAAAGAGATTTGGAAAAACCATGACCATTATACCTGTCTTTCTTATCTTCACTTTTCTTTGGGGATGATTTTCATTCAATATCACCATCATGGAGTGATACACCATCACCTTTCGTGAATTGTTTCCGCAATGACTTAAGTCGGTCATTTGAAGCATAACTTTCTTCCAATGTTTTGGAGCGTTCTCCAATCTCCACTTCACCATATCCTAATCCTAAATAACGAGGTCTTTCCACAACCTCTATGGGATTAATGTTGGATTACTGAGAGGGGGGTGAATCAGTAATAGCGTAATTATAATCATTTTTCTACAAATTTTATATCAATGTAGAATTATTATCCAATAATGAGCAGTAAGAAATAAACAATCACACACATACACAGTACACCAGTGTTTTATGTGGAAACCCAAATCGGGAGAAAACCACA
>SNQJ01S0016635.1:200217-219352 GCA_010110895.2 Picea sitchensis
TTATTTACCTTTTAAAATCTCTTAAACCACTTTGACTACTTTGACCTTTTGGGGCTTCTAGATGACATATGAGGGTCCTCCAACTTCGTAAGGCCATAACTCTCAAACCATGAGGAGTTATGTGAGGTTCTACATACCACTAGAAATGGCATGACAAGAAGTATCCATATAGGATAGTTTCCCTAACAAATTCATTGTCCTTCATCTCATTATTCCACAATTAAGCATGGGTTCTCTTACTCTGCAAAGCGTCTTCCCGTGAGGGATTTCACCATAAGGGGACCACTTTTGAGATCATCCATATTTACTACTTATAAACCATGACAAAACAATAATGAGTCATATTTACATCAAACAATCTTGGGTCCATTACCAAAACCTTTGTGCGATGGGGCTTTCTTCAAGGGTTGACATCAATGACAAGCAACCTTAATCAAGAATTAACAATACCTTGACCCTTATTTCCAAGGCCCTTTCCTTCATAACCCATCTTGGTTAGCAATTTCAAACCTATACCTCTTGTATGTTTTTCAAATGCACAAAAATAACCATCTTGATGGGATTAATGTAGGATTGATGAATGACTTCCACTGCATACCTTAGAGATGATTTTTGAATTTAGTGTAGAAGGAAATTCCTTCAATTCTTCTTCTCTTTTGTTGTTCTTTGAAGATTTCTCTTAAACCAATCTCTTTCGTTCCAAGTAATCTTCATACAACACTTTCACCATCTATGCCATGGAAAAGAGAGTTTTTTCTCATATCCTTCTCATCTTGAGAAATTCCTTCTTTAGATGCCATTTTCCTAGTAGTCATGCAAACTCAAAAACCAACTGTCAACTAGCTCTGATACCACTTGATCTGAAAATATCTTTTCATGACTATGGTTGAGTTTTAAAACATGATTTAAATAACCATTTAGGAAATTGATGAAAGAGGAAGAATCAATAATGAAACATGGCAGCCATATAACATATACAGATCTGGAAATAAGCACAAAGAAACAACAAACCACAACAGAAAAAGTTGATAACGGAGTTCAACAATCTCGCCTACATCTCTGGAACTTTGTCTCAGTGGGTGAGGCTTTCTTATTTATGTTCAATGCTTCAAAATTACATCATAATAGTGTCAAAAAGCTAAAAAACTGATTTGGTTGTGTTCTATCAGATCTCAATAACCCATCAAAACTGACGGCATTGGAAATGAACGAACGAAGCTCCCAAAAATGGCCCGCAGAGGTGCTCTCCTCAATGGCTTCCCTGCATAAAAATGGCTTTGTCTCAACAATTCTTCATCATTTTCATAATCTGAACCTCTTTATGGATTCAAAAACCTATGTTTTATATAGGCTTGAAGTGGGTATCAAACTCCCAACTTCCCCCCGAGATCTAGCCTCAAAAAGGGCCCAAGATCCTCCAAAAATGGACTAAATCTCCCAAAATTGGTTAAACTCCATTAAAATCTTTTAATATATGGTTGAAAACCCATATTTTGGCACATAATAGGGCGCATCCCATTTTCCTCGAGCTCTTGGTCACCTAGGCGCCCTCCATGTGGCCCTGGGCTGGCGCTGGTTCGCTGGCCCCCTCCAGTCCTGGCTCTTGGTCATAGGTTCTTGGCCATGTGGCCGCACCCTTATACACCACGCACCCAACTGTTAGCACTCTTGTCGTTTGGCTCATGGTTACACACCATGGTCGGAGTGTTATCCCAGCTAACCGGGCGCTATCCCCTTAACTCTACACCAAACATATATCAACAGTCATATGTTGTATACGCAGGATCAGGGGCTAGCTCCATTATCTTCGCGCCAAACAAATAAAGTGAGTGGACATATGGCATATGCCAACACGACCAGGGGATCGATGGAATGGGCGTGTGCCAACCATTGAGTAGTATCAGCATATGTAATAGTTGTATGGTGTGCGTCGAGGGATGGGGCCTAGCCCCAGCCCTATTCTCCTCCAAACAAACCAACAAATCACTTTAATTATTTAATTCCCACATTACATATTAAGTTTCATTGTGGGAGGGCTGGTATCTCGGCCCTGCCAAACCTCTCCACCTAGACCAGAGGTCACGGGTTCGATTCCCATGGAGTCCCAATAAATGTTTACCAATATAACCAACCAATGAAGGGGTGCCACGTGGAAACCCAAGACTGGGCCACGTGGCACCATATTATTCACCCAATAACTGCCATGTGTCAAACTTGAATTCATCCACCTGTGTCTTCCCAGTCAGCACGCCAATGTACCTTCCACAACAGCCTACCAATCCAGTCAACTTCCATGTGTCGTACGACTGATCAGACCTGCCACGTCAGTCATACGGGCATGCCACGTGTCACCCTTGCAGTGGTGCCACGTGTCACAATATCACTCATCCATCTATCGACCATCAAATGCACAGTCAGTGCCAACGCATCACTGCCAAATCACTTGTATGACCATACGGACTGTATAGTCATCTGCCACGCCAGCACTGTATGGACTACACAATCATCAATTTTTGTTTGTTTGGCAAAACAAAAAAACCGCGATATCTTTTGCATATGGTGTCTGTTTGATCCCGTTCAAGTTGCATTGGGTTCATATCAATGAGTCCTATGCACACGTCTGTTTTGAAGCTATTCTGAGGAATTTGATTTTTAGGCCTTCCTGGACCCCATCTTGGCTCCTGGATCCATTCTGGATCAACTCTGCAACCAAACTATCTTCAAAGCTACTCAGATACCATCTATCACGCACCCATATTCTACTCAAGGATCCAAATCGACTTGGTACACCCAAGTTTCTTGGCACACCCAAGTTGCTTGGCACCTCAGGTCATGTGGCACTGCGATGTTTCATTTTAGCGGCTTGACCAAACCAAAACTACTTCACTTGAACTATGCCACACTTAAAATGCATCCACACTCTACCTTGATCCAATAGTTTCAACTAGAGTTGTGTTATTTACTTAAACAATTACACAATTATTATACTTATCCAATTACACAACCAAGAACATGCAATCATTCATACACAAGAGACACAAATATGGTTGGGTGGAACTAACATGCCTAACACACGTATAAGTATTATTATACAAATGTTGTTATAATTCTTACAAGGAGAAGATCCTTCGACTCAATACACAATAGATACAAGACTTCAACTGAGTCACACTCGAATACTGAAGTATATGTATGCCTCCCTCTCACAACT
Source organism: Picea sitchensis (assembly GCA_010110895.2). NCBI lineage: Eukaryota > Viridiplantae > Streptophyta > Pinopsida > Pinales > Pinaceae > Picea > Picea sitchensis. The sequence continues at coordinate 203,429 of SNQJ01S0016635.1, forward strand.
TGAGTCTAACTATCAAAGTCTCCTCCATGTTGCATGCACTTCCCTTCCTGACCTTCACGCCTCTGCATCATGCACTTTTCCCCAACACTCCCAAAGAGACACAAATCCCGGGCTTCGCACTTCACCCTCATCTTCATCTCACTTTGTTACCTCAGCGTGATTTTTTTCTTCTCCAACTCACATTCGGTTTGTGTTTGGTTATCTTCCTCCCNCCCTTGTATACACCAAGTCGACTCTTCATTTTCCACATAGGCATGTCCTTTGGTCTAGTTGAGCTAACCCTTAGTTTTCCAAGTGGTCGTGTTTATGCCATCTTATGGGGCATCACACCACTTGGTGAAGAGTCAATTCGACTTGCCAATCACAAGGATGTGCCCAAGTCACAATGTGTCACCAAATTGTCCCATTCGTTGAATCATCCATGCCCCAACTTCCTTTAAGTCAAGTCGGCCTATCCATGACTTGTGTGATCCAGGATAGTGTTTTCCTTAAGCAAACTTTCCCAGCCAATGTGCCAAGTTTCTTTGCTTTGCACGCTCCCTTCTCATTAATTTAATGTGTTCCACAAGTGTGGGATGTGGTCTCCTTGGTTCGCACATCTAGATCGTGCACCTAGGGAACTCTTACCCACTCCCTAGATAGCATGCTATCACATCTTCATTCCATTTGGGTATGCCTATATCTGATTGTTCCATCCAACAACCCCAACTTCTACAACTTATCTTCTTACCAAGGCATTCTTCCAGTTGGGTGCACACCTCCTTAGCTAAGGGTCTTATAATTTCCCTTCGAAAGTTGTTAATTGTAAGAAATAAGTCCAAACTATGTATAATGATTAATATTTCATAAGGAAAATTTTCAAATATATTAATAGATGAATGATTATGAATGAAAAAAATACAACAGGTCTTATTCTTATTTAAATCTAATCTGTACATTCAAATAAATATATTACCTTATTTTAACCTACATCATCTAACCTAAAAACACTTTATAGGTCAATTACCATCATGATTTCATGTATCTTAATGGATGGCACCACATCCTTGACCTTTAATGGTAGCTAGTGATTAATATCATTTATGCATCATGTGTTAGAATAATATTAATGAGCTCGTTTAACCATAGACAATGCTACACCATTGTCACCCAACCATAGGCATAAAGCCACCCCCGAGCACCTTAACCTTTGACAGAAAGAATGATCCCAGGAATCCACGTCATAACCCATAGATGACCAAGATAGAGCACACATTTTCCAAAGTTAGCGCACAAAATAAAGATACCAAAAATATTGAACAAGAGAAAACTGGCCAACTGCAATTGTTGTTGCTCCTCCTCCAAACTTGTGCATTGTTTCTAATTTTTTGGGTGAGAGAGAGTGTAAAAATTAGCCAAGATGTCCTCTATTTATACTTATCTATCTAGTGATTTTTCTGGCTGGGCCGATGATCCAAGTGGATATCAGTGGCCACCCACCTTTTCCAACTGGCTCAAAACAGTTTTCTGGCAACTTTGGTAATTTACTATTTTAGCAGTTTTTAACTTCCGGGGCCATTTTGAGGGCCTAAATGAAGGTTTTTCAGGATAGAGCTTCTCAATTATAGACAAAGGCTCTGATTGAGCCCCCAAAATGAATCTCCTCAACGATACCTTTCGAACGAGCTATCGTGCACCCCAAATGGAGATTGTATGCCAAAGTTATGCCCCCGAGAAGTTGATACACCAAACTACCCAAAACGAGGTCCACAAAACTGTTGGATTTTCATCTTCCGGGGTTAGGGTTTTGGATTTTATTTATGATAAAAAGGGCTTTGGAGCCTCATTATAAAATCATCTTCTTACGAATGCGAGTAGCGAACACATCTCTTCTCAAAGATAAACTACCACCATTCTAGTGAGTCTTTCACTCTGTATTTTTACAGTCTTTGTACATTTTGCTCATTAATAGAAAATTGTGTATTATTGTATCTTTGTGTTTATGGTTTCATCCCTGATACATTTGTGTTATATTATTGGATATCCGAGATATCTCTGTACATTTCTTTATTATATCTCCACTCTCATTTTGTGCCGAAAATAATCTGGATCAGTGGTTGTTACACATTATTTTGGTCACCTCAGTGATCACCTGACAACATGTGTTCATGTTCCCTAAAAATATTAAAAGAGACTTCCTCCATGGGAAAAGTGATTTGCTTTCCTCTGCCAAAAAACATATGAAGGAAGGTCGTCCCACCCTGCTATATGCATGGGGTGCGACAATCCCTGATCATCGCATCCTGCACTATACTTGGATTGTGATGTCATCGCATGTTGTTATATGCATAGGATGTGACAATTCTTAAAGCATGGGAAAAGTCAAATTTCACGAATGTTCTAGAAGGGGATATTCTAGAAGATGAGGTGGCCTTCGATCGGTTTGGATCTTACTCGCTTCTCTACTTTGGTGGGATCATCCTAATCTCCTCATCCATCTCTCTTTCACACTATATAAAGAGGGATCTCTCATGGAAAAGGCTAAGGTTGAATAGGCTAAGAATTGTATGGAGAGTTCTAGTTCAGATTATGCTTGAGAGCTTTGTTTTAGTTCTTCAATTCGGATTGTGGATCTTCTTCATTCAAGGCATTTGAAGCAAAGGTGTGTGTGTTGAAGCGAAGAGCCATCGAAAGGGGACCTTGCAACATCAAGGCATGGGTTTTATTCTCCACTTTCTATTCACTTAATACAATAATGCATTTCTTCCCTATATAAGCATCTTGTCTTCTATTGTATAAATCCTTGATCATATACATAGACTTCATTAGAATACATGTATCTTTGTTTTCCCTCTTTGTTGGTTTGTGGTTCTTAGATAGGCTGACTATTCTCCAAACTCAAGGAAGGAGCTACAAAGACAAAACTAGCAAGGACAAGCATCATTTAAAAGGTATGTCTCTTGTAACTCTTAAACTAGGTTATATGATAACGAATTTTAAGGCGAAGTGTGCATTATGTTTTGTTTTGCTCTAGTTTCTAGTGGGATCTAGGAAGATCTGTTTGTGTCCACACTTACTGATTAATACGATAAAAGAATTGGTGACCATACTGGGGAATTTTCCTGAAAAACCCTAAAATGATTTGTACATGCGACAAATATATAAAAACAAACCAAAAAAGTGGGCCCTTGTTCCAACGTCTCACTTCTAGAATTTTTCAATTTGAAAAAATCAACCACTTGTAAAGTTGTTAGGACTTTAGGGTTTGGATAAAGCATAAAAATAATATAATATGCAAATAAAAAATGATAAAAGTCAATAAAATAGGTAGCAACCCACATTTTACCATTTCATTTGTAACTTCACCCAAATATTGATCCAAAGCCCTTTTTCACCTCGATTTTCAACTGTTGATTGCAGAGTGCACGGTGGATAATTTCACGAATATTCTCTATTGAAGAGGTAATCTCCTTCTAAATCTTGCGTAAAAATAAAGAGGTACTCGCCAGAAATGGTGGGGGAAATTGGGAAAGAAATGTGTCTATGTATTTGTGTTAGTGGCAGTAATAGTGTCTCTTGAACATGGCGCCCACCTTCATCATTGTCTTCGGGTTGGGAAATTCATTTGTCTCTCATTTGACCATACACAAGTTCATATGTTGGGTCCTCCTTGAGTCAATGTTTCCAAGACCATTGTCCAAGAGAAGTCCAACCTAAACGAGCCTTATATCAAGTCGGCCATCTGCAGTTATAAATTCTCTATCATGTTAGCCTTCCCTGTCTTAGTTTCGAATCACTTCGTACTCCAATCTACCTCAAATTTGTTACATATTTTGTGTCATTGATGGGGGATACATCAAGGTCCTCCTGTGATGATTCTTTTCCTGTCGACTTCAACACATTATCTGGGAACAAGACTTAGAAATCATTTAGTACCTTAGAGCTTGCATGCCTCAATGGCAGGTCTCTTCACTTTTAACAGTGGGTTCACATCATTGACCCCTGATTGGAATATTCTATCGAGTGTTTGACTTCAACTCAATTATTCACATTCGTTGGATTGTACTAGGGTACCTTGGGAGTCATTGACATCAATGGTGATTTCCCTTGCACTTGTTAACGGTTTTCATTAATGACCGATAATAAAGTGGTTTCTACCATGTTCGACTTCGACACCTGTAATCACATGGCTATATTCATACTTAGAGACGATGGAAATGAAGACCCTAGATCTTATCATTTCGGTCCGGGTTGCGATGGAGTATTCATGAATTGAGTACTAACACATCGATCCACTGTGTATGTCTCATGGCTATGTCTGAATATGAATTATTTTAGAGCATAGATCCACATTGTATTCCTGGTGGCTATGTCGAGTTATGATGACATGGATCCACAGTGTCTTTTAGTGGCCATGACTCACTTGACACTTATGATTATATTCACTTGTAGTCTAGGAATGGGAAATTGGAATGCCTACCTCAGAATTGGTATGATATTATGAAGATTATTGTTTGTTTGCAGGTTCCTGATCAATGTGCTCCTTGTTTTCGACACACATATTCTACAAAGTATTTCAGATGTCACGAGTTCCAGCTTCATACTTTGGGGGGGGCATTCCATTACACATTATTTTGTTCACCTCAGTGATCACTTGACAACATGTGTTCATGTTCCCTAAAAATATTAAAATAGACTTTCTCCATAGGAAAAGTGATTTGCTTTCCTCTGCCAAAAACCATATTAAGGAAGGTCGTCGTACCCTTCTATATGCATGGGGTGTGACAAAGCCTGATCGTCGCATCCTGCACTATACCTGGACTGTGACGTCGTCGCATGCTGATATATGCATGGGGTGCGATGATGCTTAAATCATGGGAAAAGTCAAATTTCACGAATGTTCTAGAAGGGGATCTTCTAGAAGATGAGGTGGCCTCTGATCGGTTTGGATCTTACTCAATTCCCTGATTTGATGGGATCATCCATCTCTCTTTCACACTATATAAAGAGGGATCTCTCATGGAAAAGGATAAGGTTGAATAGGCTAAGAATTGTATGGAGAGTTCTAGTTCAGATTATGCTTGAGAGCTTTGATTTAGTTCTTCAAGTCAGATTGTGGATCTTCTTCATTCAAGGAATTTGGAGCAAAGGTGTGTGTGTTGAAGTGAAGATCCATCGAAAGGGGACCTTTCAACATCAAGGCATGGGTTGTATTCTCTACTTTCTATTCACTTAATACAGTAATGCATTTCTTCCCTATATAAGCATCTTGTCTCTATTGTATAACTCCTTGATCATATACATAGACTTCATTAGAATACATATATCTTTGTTTTCCCTCTTTGTTGGTTTTTGGTTCTTGGACAGGCTTACTATTCTGCAAACTCAAGGAAGGATCTACAAAGACGACACTACCGAGGAAAAGCGTCATTTAAAAGGTATGTCTCTTGTAAATCATTAAACTAGGTTATATGATAATGAAGTTTTAGGCGAAGTGTGCATTTTGTTCTGTTTTGTTCCAGTTTCCAGTGGGATCTAGGGAGATCTGTTTGTGTTTGCATTTACCGATTAATCCGATAACAGTGGTATCAGAGCAGGCTTCTCTTGATCATTTTTTATTGCATCTCCTCGACAAGGTCCGAGTATAGAAATTTGGGTCTTGAGCTTGTCTCTCTTGAATACAATCACTCTCGCACGCCCAAGAAACCCTCCATGGTGGAAAAAAATAAAAACGACAGAGAAGACAACTCTATTAATCTGTTGCTTGAGAAATATCTCACGTGACAAAGGGACGAAATGATGGAGAATTTTTCCCACATCCTTCAACGCCTACATATAAAAACAGGCTCATCTTCATCAAGCAACCACTTTGGAGGTACCTCGCCTTTCAAGGTACCTCGCCTTTCATATTCCCATATTTGAAGGACAGATAGAAGCAGATGCCTTAGAAAAATGGTTAAATCTGCTAGAATGTTATTTCTTTGTTCATAATTTCTCCGATAGGGAAAAGATCACCTTCGCAAGTCTTAAGGCTCTCCCCCATGTCAAACATTGGTGGGAAACTTACTAGGAGAAAAGTTCCACATAGGAGTCTGGAATATATGGGGCCGAGCCCACTTGGGATTTTTTTGTGGATGTGGTAAAGGAACAGTATTATCTTGTTGGAAACTATGAGGACCAGTACATGAGATGGACCACACTGCAGCAAGAGAGGGGCCAAGCAGTTCCATAGTTCACCAATACCTTCCGTACCTTGCGCACCAATTTAGGTATCAAAGACTCCGAACGACATTTGGTTTTGAAATACCATGGGGCTCTACACAGATACATCCAAACTGAAATGGATTTTCTAGACATCTCATCACTCGGTGTTTCTTATCAATATGTAGTTAAAATCGAGAAGAAATTTAAGCACCAGAACAAACAAGATTTCAGGTCTGCAAATCCGCAACAACCAAAGTATGATAAAGACGGCCCTAACAAACAGTCTCCCAAAAAACAGTCCAAGCCACAGGAAAAGAAGTTTCATGGAAAGACAAAGAAGGACACTGGAAATGTGTGATTTCCACAAAATCCCTTGGCACAACACCAATGAATGTTGCTCAAAACAATCATTGGTGGTCGATATCAAAGACAAGGAACCAAACCCTGATTCAGAATCTGATTCAGAAAATATTGATAGAAGACAGATCATTGATGTAGACCCCACTGCTATTGTCGCAACCGCAGCAATTCAACCAAAAGAACCCACAGATCCTGAAGAGGGGGAGTGCCTTTTCCATTCACAGATGTGGATGAAGGGGACCCTGCTGCATTTTATTGTTGATAGTGAAATCTAGAAGAACTTCATCTCAGCAGAGGTCATCAAACAATTGGGATTGTCGACAACACCACACCCACAACCATACAACATTGGGTGCCTTCTCCAGGGATGAGATCTTCATGTCAGCCAGTAGTGTTGATTTTCATACGGCATCCATCCCTTCAAGGATGAGGTATTATGTGATGTTTCCCCATTGGATTTATGTGATGTTCTCTTGGGCCAGCCATATATGTGGAAGCGTCATGCTATCTATGAGTATCAACCCCGTATTTTCATTGTTACTCTGGGGGGTCATCTCTCTAGGATATCAGAGGTAGTTCCAACTACTATCCCACCTAAAAAAATTCGCAAGGTAGTATCTCATACTATAAATTCATCTTCTTCACAATTGTTCAAAAGGTGAACAAAAGGATACTGCAACCACTATAGCCTCGTCCCAAGCACCTTCTATCCAACAGAAGAAGGTCAAAAAAATTGCAACAAAGTGTAAATATTATTTATGCAAAAAGGAATCCCATGCATCTAGACTGGTTAAAAAGGTCCAACCTTTCCAGCCACAAGTTTGTGAAAACCTTCAACAAGCTAAGCAACGCAACTTCTCCAACAAGGCAAGTAGCTCATCAAGATGTAGATTCAGCAAATGCTTTTCCCTCTCCCTCGGGAACTCAACACAATGGAGACCATTTCTTCCTAAGGAGGGAGGATTGATCCAGGTGAATATCGGTGGCCACCCATCTTTTCCAACTGGCTCAAAACAGTTTTCTTGCAATTTTGGTAATTTACTATTTTTAGCAATTTTTAACTTACATGGCCATTTTGAGGGCCTAAATGAAGGTTTTTCGGGATAGATCTTCTCAATGATAGTCAAAGGATTTTATTGAGCCCTCTAAATTAATCTCCTCAAATATACCTTTCCAACGAGCTATCGTGCGCCCCAAACAGAGATCATATGCCAAAGTTACGCCCCCGGGAAGTTGATACACCAACTACCCAAAACGGGGTCCACAAAATTTTTGGTTTTTCATCTTCCGGGGTTAGGGTTTTGGATTTTATTTATGATAAAAATGTCTTTGGAGAATCATTGTAAAATCATCTTCTTACGAATGCGAGTAGCAGACACATCTCTTCTCAGAGATAAGTTGCCACCATTCTAGCGAGTCTTTCACTCTGTATTTTTACAGTCTTTGTACATTTTTGCTCATTAACATAAAATTGTGTATTACTATATCTATGTGTTTATGGTTTCATCCCTGGTACATTTTTTTTATATTATTGGATATCTGAGATATCTCTGTACATTTCTTTATTATATATCCGCTCTTATTTCGTGCCGAAAATAATCCGGATCAACCGACTTGACTTTCTGGTAATTATATTTTATGTTTATCTTTTTCCTGTGGAGCTGACTAGTCTTTCTGAAGGATAATACCTTAATAATATATATTTTGTTGAGTTGACCTATCTTCTAGGGTTTTCACACATCTATTTAGGGTTTCTCTTGCTTCTGAAATATTCTATTCTAGTCAAAGTTTACATATGGAGGCTAATACCTCACGTAGCTACCATAATATCAACACTCCCTCTTAGTTAGGGAGGTATTAATGGTCTCAAACATATCCATCCATATTCACATGGAATGGGAAGGACTCATATAGTCTTGAAGACCATTCTATAGGTAGAATCATCGTGTCATACATGGCTACACCCATGTGGACCTGTCAATCTCATCTAGGGGCCAAAACCTGCTAGAGAACACTAGAGCTACACCTCGTAGTGTGTGTCACCATCATATTCATGGGATACACCCTCATGAAATACTCACCCATGGATACACCCATGTCGTGAGTATCATCATTACTATCAACATCTTCTGGTATAAATCTGGCATCAAAACATATCATCACAATATCCATGAGACTCATTTAGCTATATTGATGATCCATCTCCACCACCATGTGTCTAGCACCTTGGGTCATTCTTGTCCCATGACAAGAATCATGACCTCATCAGAGCCACATTCACCTCATAGTTGATCCTCTCATAGGATCACTTCATGAATCAAATTAGCTCGATGCTATCAGACACGTGTGTCTAGCACCTCGAGTCGTTCTTGTCCCATGACTAGAATTATGACCACATCGGAGAAAAAACCACCTCATGGTGATCCTCTCATAGGATTACTATGTGAATGCATTCAACTCGATGTTATCAGACACGTGGAATTGCAACTCAAGCACCTCGAGTCTTTAGTCCATCGAAGACTATGTCGGGGCACATCTACTCCAGATGTAGATGTTCCCTATCTCCCCTGGTCTGCAGCCCGGTTCCTATGGAGATAGAGTCGGCTCGATGCTTATCAAGGATACTCACCTACTCTTGAGAGTTTCAAGGCCCGATGCAATCCACACATAGGATATCTAGCAACAAATTGAATCTTCATTCCATCGAAGATTACATCTAGGCTTATTCCCACATGATCAAGTCTATCTGATCAATATTTGAATATCAGCATGATACTGCAATCATCAATACTCCCCCAGGGAAACATTTTCATTCCTTCCAAGCTTGTCCTAGACAGAGGCTTAGTGAAAATTTCATCTATCTTCTCATCTGTGGATAAGTGATGGAGCCTCACTACTCCTTCCTGCACCATGTCTCTTATGAAATCCTACAAGATCCTTCAAAAATCCACCCTACTTCATATCTCATGTCATTGGCTATGATATATGATTGAGTGCTATAGATATATGCTTCACTGCTTTTGTGGAAATTGTGCTCGATCCCAAGCTAAAGTAGCACCCAAGTGCCAGAGTTGTCTTCTGCACTCCCAATGCAAAAACCTTGTATCCCGACATCCATACTTCATCATCAGAGATCAATCATATCTATCTGTACCACAACATAGGTACCTGCATGTTGTGTTGTAATCGATAATGCGGTATGGCTCAACCATATACTGGCACAACGTGCTCTCTGCAAAAAAAATGCCTATCCTATCACACAACTTCCTCAGATGTGTCATCATAGGTGTGGCCATGGACTTCCTGTCCATCATGATAAACCTCTTCAGTCTCCTCACAAAATATCTCATCTAGTTCCAGCCACACTTCCAATCCCAATATATCCGGTCAAGATCCTTCATCTCAAACTATGAAATCAACTCCCTCTATATGAGAGAATCCTCAAACCACGCTTTTGTCTATTATGCCCCTTTGCATCCTACAAAGTGTCACGAAACTATGTTGGTTTCTTCTTGATCACCGACTCCCTCTCAAATTTATCTCTTATGACCTGCATGGAACAAGAAACAAGAACAACAAAATCTCCATGGTATCCTCTATGGAAGATATTTTGCCTGGAGTCTAGGTCAGTAACCAAGAAAATATCCTAAAGGAGATCAACTTCATCTTTTATATATTAAGCATTTACATAAGAACAATAATATATCCTAGAAAGGATATCAACAAGTGTATCTCTAGTATTAAGGGGTTAGTATAATGATCATAATAATTCCATAAAAACTAGAGACATATGAATTTTAAATAATCAAACCTGGAGTCTTCACTGCTTATTCCTATGAATGTATTGAATCCAAGATCATTGCTTGGAAAAGGTCTCTCCTACATTCCCTTCAAAAACAAACTCTTGCTTTTGTTGGATGATATAACATGAAAAACATATACAAGTGCATACCTTTGAAATTTGTAGCATCGTTCAGCTTGTCTTCTAATCTAAAACTAGACACCATCTTGACAAGAAGAGAACAGAAACTGAATAAAAAAAGTTTCAATGATTAGAACAAGCTAGAAACCTTTAAATTTCAACTTTGACCACAAAATCAATTTTGCCCAAAAGTCAACCTTTGACTTTGACTAGTCAACATTTGACTTTGACTTTGACCAAAAAAATCAAACTTGACTTTTTTGCTAGATGAGGGCACCAAAGGATGCTATAGGCTAGGGCACACTAGAATACCCAAAAATTAGGTCCAATGCTTCACTGAAAGTGGCCAAAGAGTTGGATTAGGGTTTGTTGCAACTGCAAAATCAGAAAACCTAGTTGCAACTACAACTGGTGCCACAACGAGCTTAAAAATGAATTTCCATGCTACCTTCCAGTGGTTAGTCTGTCCTGAAGGTGGTGTGGGACCATAACCTTTTAGAATAATACTAATGTGCTTATTTAACCATAGACAATGCTACACCATTGTCACCCAACCATAGGCATAAAGACACCCCCGATCACCTTAACCTTTGACAGAAAGAATGATCCCAGGAAGCCACACCATAACCCACAGATGACCAAGAGAGAGTGCACATTTTCCAAAGGTAGCGCACAAGATAAAGATACCAGAAATAATGAACAAGAGAAAACTTCCCAACTGCAATTGTTGCTCCTCCTCCTCCAAACTTGTGCATTGTTTCTGGTTTTCTGGGTGAGAGTGAGTGTACAAATTAGCCAAGGCCTCCTCTATTTATACTAATCTGTCCAGTGACTTTTTTGGCTGGGCTGACCTGAATTTCAAGTAATTATATTTTTTGTTTATCTTTTTCATGTGGAGCTGACTAGTCATTCTGGAGGATAATACCTTAATATTATATATTGTACTGAGTCGACTTGTCTTCTAGAGTTTTCACACATATGTTTAGGGTTTCTCTTGCTTCTTGAATACTCTATTCTAGTCAAAGGTTACATATGGAGGTTAATACCTCTCGCAACTACCATAATATCAACATCATGCACAAAGTAATTTGGGGGACAACTTGCTAGAAACACAAGATATTATTTATTTTATTTCAATTTGAAATTGCAATGAAATTGTAATGTAAATATATAATTTAGTGGTTTTCAGAATTAAAATGTGTCAAAGTTTTTGAAAATTATTGACATTTCAAGTGGACACTCTATCCATCATTAGGGGACCAATAGTGGCTTTGAATGATGATGAGTGGAATGTCCACTCGAAACATCAGAAAATTCCAAAAACTTTGACACAATTTAATATATAAAAACTACTACAATATGACAAACTATGAAAAATGCATACTCACATATATATCTATAAAACCAGTGTAGATCCATCCTAGCCTTGGATCTACCAAGTGTGAATAAGGATCATCAAATCTTTGGAAGTGCAAACCTTTTCTAGAGTGCAAAAAATTGAGGAAACGTTTTTCCTTTTAGAAATTTAATGATCCCTCCTTTTTTAGAGTACAAAAATTTAAGGAAAAGGTTGCACTTCTAGGTATTTGATCTCTCTTGACGCTTGATAGATCAGGGATTAGGTTGGATTTAAAATAGTTTTTTAAATTTTTGAGAGTTAGTTTTCTAATTTTTTCTTGAAAAATATTTAATTTATCTTTTATTGATCCCATTTTTGCATACATGTATGTCCCCTTTTTCATCCTTCTACATCCTTGTTTGCATCAAAACTATTTTTTGATATCTTTCTGCATCGTAATTTGCATCCACATATGTTCATAACTTTCTTATTTGCATCAAAACATCAATTTTGTGTCCCAATTTGCATCCTTATTTATGTCCCAGTGTCCTTACACTAATACAATAGGACCATTTTGTGTACTCTCTTTTGATATTTCTTTCTTTGTTTTATTGCAATTTTGAAAAGCATTAGGAAGGCATCATTTTCATGCATCATAATGTCACTAAAAGAATATCCTATTTGTGTCTATGATATGTCCTTTACATGATTCTTGCATCCTTACAACATTGATTTAGCATCCTTATGGGTCTATTTTGCATCCTAATTGCATTCTATTAGCATCCTCTAGGGTCTAATTAGCACCTACAAGCGTCGTATTAGTGTCCTTAGGGTCTACTTAGTGCCCTATGAGCATCCTAGTAATGTCCTTTAGGGTCTAGTACTTAGCATCCCGATTGAATCCTCTTAGCATACTCAAGTTCCTTTAAGCATCTTTTTAGCATCTCAAGTGGTCTACTTAGCATCCTTTGGGATCCATTTACTATCTTGTTAGTGTCATTGGGGCTCCCTTTAGTGTCTTCTTAGCATCCTAATGGTTCATTTTAGTGTCTATGTAGCATCGTAATGGTCTCTTGGTCTCTTTAATTCTATGGAGTATCATTGTAATGTCCTTGTGGCATCTAAATGACATATTTTGTGTTATGCATCTATTTTAGAGTTCTTATTTTATCGGTTTAGGCATTTTGATTTTGTCAAATTTGAGTTAGGTTGCGTTCATGTTGTTTCTAGCATAACCCATTTTTATAATGTTACCACAATTTTATATTGCATAAGATAAAAGAAAATTCCTCTATAAGTTAATAATAATTTATATACAATAGTATTTTTCTCCATGTAACAAGTGGTTTGTTGCCACCCCATAAAAAATGTGAATCTTAAGTACACAATGAAACATACTCTTCTTGTAAATAGTTGTTTATCACAACCCAAGGGAAATTTGTGAGTCTTAAATACATCAATTCAAATCGTTTCCTCTATAAGTTAACAATAATTTATATACAATAGTCTTTTTCTCCATGTAACAAGTGGTTTGTTGCCACCCCATAAAAATGTGAATCTTAAGTACAAAGTGAAATATACTCTTCTCTTCTTGTAAACAAGTTGTTTATCCAAGGGAAATTTTTGAGTCTTAAATACGTCAAATCAAAAAAACCATTGTTCGAGGATGATGACTTTGATCCATTGTCATTCTTCAATCTTGAATTTCTTCTTCTTTTGGAGGTTGTTGTAAAAACACAATAAGAGAACAATTTACACACTTACAATAAAATTAAGCTAGTATAGAATCTTTATCAAATGGACTAAATTTCCACTCTTAAGACAAAATTAATTATAATTTACCTCCACTATCATCCATGAATTCAATGCACGTTCACGGATGATTTTCTGGTTTAATGGGAAGCAAGGTTTAGTAGCATCGAGTTTAGTTGAGGCCAAGTACATAGCGGCAAACATTGCTAGTTGTAAATTCATCTTTCACAAGTTGATTGCAGAGCTGATAGGTGAGATGTTGGAGCATATTGTGATCTATTGTGACAATAAGAACTATATCAAGCTCTCCAAGAGTCCAATGTTTCATGTCAGCTCCAAGCACATTGACATCAGGTACCATTTTCTCAAGGATAGGATCCAGAAAGGAGCAATTGTTGTAGAGAATATTTAGACATATCGTCAAGTTATAGATATATTAATGAAACCCTTGGCTAAGGGGAAGTTCAAGATTTTCAGAAAGAGACTTGGATTGTTGGAGAACACTTTTTGAGGGAGTGCTAGCAAGTATACCTCAAATAGTTTTCTATTGGGCTAGAGCACATGTGGTAGATCTAGGGGCTTTATGTTACAACATCATAACACACTCATCAAATCCAAACGACTTTGATTTTCATGTAGTATGGTGGTATATAATTGAGGCACAACAATAAAGAGGATCTAGCACATCACTATTTCCAGGTCTCCATCATTGAAGTTGCATGCATGTGCCAACTATAGATAGGATAGATTAAGATAAGTTTATCCTCGGTATTCAATTTTTGGATNGTGTTTTTCTTAGTTTAGATACAAAAATTCAGTTCTGAGTTTAGCCTAGCCTATTAGTAGGGTGCAAATTATAAGGGAATGTGAATTTCTTCCTTGGAACACACTATCTTCTTTCATGGATATCTTGAAATCAATTTTTGGATATAAGATGTTTTTCTTAGTTTAGATAAAGTTTTTCAGTTCTGAGTTCTGAGTTTAGCCTAGGGAATATGAATTTCTTCCTTGGAGCACACTATCTTCTTTCATGGATATATTGAAATATAAGTGTTAGACCTATCTCTGTAAAACCTAATCACACCCTTCCTAGTTCCATAAGACAAAGGTTGGGGCGTGGATCTATAATTTAAAAAATAAAAAAACGATTCAGCAATAAGCAGTTGATTGCTTTCATGCAGCAGCTTGTCATTTTCAGAAGGAATGAAAATTAATAATAGATTTTCATAGTGATTTATTGAGTTTCCATTGTATATTTTCTACCATATGTGTTTATACATTATAGCATTAATTACAAAATGCAGTTTTAAGTGGGTCTCAGTTTTCTGTGTTTATACATTATAGCATTAATTACAAAATGCAGTTTTAAGTGGGTCTCAGTTTTCTGTAGGAATTTCTTTGATGCGGAATCTGTTCATTGTGATCTAGAAAAGGAATATTGTGACTCTTAAATGAGAGTCAAATCACATTAATCATAGTTGTTCATTGTTATTTAGAAAATTTAATAGGAAATTTGTGAATCTTAAATATGAAAGTCAAATCAAATCAATCATAGTTAGCGGATTATAAAAACATAATAAAAGAATAATTAACATGTTTTTTTTCTAAGTTTTTTTTTTTTTTTTTTTACATTTTTGTGGACTAGTTTTGTCCAAAATTTGGTGGGAAATTTAAAGAAATTGTAGATTTCAGCTATTGAAATTGGTGTTTTGAGGTTTTTGAGGACTAATATATTTATGCATTCAAAAATACCATTTAAACAATGCAAAATTGTGTTTTTACCAACAATTGTAATTCCTGTAATAATAGGGATTGACCTTTAATTAAGCAGATAAACATATATCCATTAAAAAAGAGTAAAATTAATAAGCTTTTAATCAAATATATGTTTTCTATAACCATGATTTAATAGCTATCTAATATTCTTCGTCGTCACAACAAATCAAAGAGTCAAATTTTAAAATCCAATGATCTTTAGTGATTACTGCAAGTGATTAATGTGATTAGCATGATAATGGCTAATCACGCTAATCGGGTTTTTAATGCCAATAATTTACGAAACAAATGCCCGCCAGATCATGTTATTCACTGTGGCTGGGTTTTTTAACGTTTGGGTGGGTTTTTTTTACTATGTCGGTTCTCTGGGAGACAGTTACGTTACAATAACCAGCAATTTTTATTAACTGTGTGGGGGGTTTAAATTAGGCGTGGACTTTTCATTGATGGATAGGCTTGGAGCTTTCAGTGATCGATAGGGTTATTGCATTTATGATTAATTTAATTTTTATATATTTATGTTGAATATATGCTTTGCTTAAAATTGCTTTTATATAACTAAATGGGTTTATGTTTTGTTTTATTTCTTTTT
>SNQJ01S0016635.1:220796-232742 GCA_010110895.2 Picea sitchensis
ATATAAACAATGACTGATGGGCAAAATACAGTAAATCCTCTGCTGCTGAGGGATCCATAAATCATTGGCAACCTTTGATCCTCAAATCTGCAATATATTCAAATAAAAAGAAATATAAACAAAAGGGTTACAATCTGAAATCACAGCTCTCATGAGTCTCCAATAGCAGTAAAGCTTACAATCATAAAATTCCCATAGGCTTACAAATGAACACACACAGGAAAATTGTCCGCTCCTACTCTCTCTAGCCTCTCTTGGCTCATGAATCCCCCTCTCCAAGAGATCTCTCCTTCCTTAAATATAAAATAGCATCCAAGTAACCTTAGGAGGTCGAATCCCATCTCCTCCATTGGATTCTAAGCCTTGGAGATAGGTAGCAACAATCAAAGAGACAAAAATCCAACAAACTACTAATTTTCAAGAATTTGTTGGAAGTCATTAATAAATTGTTTCCACCTGATTGCATAAGGCCTTTGATGGAGCTAAATCCTGGGTGCAGGTGTCCCTTGACATCTAACTGATCCTTTAGAATCCATTCGAATCCTCCTTGACAAGTGGCAACCTCCCAACGAGGCAAATATCAAAACCGTGACCACTACAGGAAATTCGGTAGCGCCGCTGTAAAACAGTTGGTAGCGCCACTTATATGTCTAATATCTCTCAAACCATAACACATTTTGAAAAAATGAGAGAGGTTTTTGTTATTTGGTATGTTATGAACAAAACCTCCTCCATTTTTCAAAAATACCTTCTCAATTGTTCATAATCCAATTTTTAAGTTAGTCACTCAAAACTAGCAGAAGCGTCCAAAAATAACTCTGCACAATTTGGTCTCTACCAAAATTTTGGTAGCAAATTTCGGTAGCACCCGCCTGTGTGTCTACGTGAAATTGGCAATGCTATCATAATTTGTAGCTACATCACTTCAACATTGACAGATTTGGTAGCATCCGACATGAAAATGAATTTTGTAACAACCTATGGAATTCATAGTGCCATCTTTACACTGCTTAACAGATTTGGTAACATTTTAGGTAGTAAAATGGCAGACCATGCTATATAGACAATTACGTAGCACCATGGTGCTACAAAATATCTATGTTTTTCCATATGATGAGACTAATCAAGAACTTTGAGCTAATAGATGAAAGCCTTTGTTTAACCTGTTAGAGGTTATTTAATTTCTTATGGAGAGGCAGGCCTTTTCTGGCTGTAAATTCTTGTGCTAACACATCGATAGGAGGATTTATTTGATAATTTGATCAGTCCACCAGCACCACTCTTCGATCCATTTAATGATATTGCTCCATCGAACCATCCAATTGTAATATCCTCAAGTTCAAGAATCCTCTTTGTGGTCCTTTTTCTTGGCTTATAAAGGTGGTTGTCATTCCATCTTTTAAATAAAACAAGTGTTTTATGAGCTGTAGTGTTTATGGATAGGATCTCATTTTAGAAGATTTTATTGTTCCTGATCAACCAAATGGACCAGAAAACCAAAGGTGGCAGATGGAAAGTGATACCTATAGGCGTATCTCAACCACTTTTTAATAACGTGATTGTACTAGTCTTTATAACCTCAAAATCAAATCAAATCTATTCCAAAAATCCTTCGCCTCACCTGGGGCTCTAGGAATCTGTCACCAGGAGTGAAAGAAATTCATAAAATCCCTTAGCCAAAATGGGTAGAGATAGGCAGGTTGTTGGGAATTTCTTCTTCGAAGTTCAAACTAAAGCTTTAAATCAAATGAAATGAACTGGTTAGGGAAATCATTATCTAGTGTTGTTGTTTCTTCTTCTGGTGGATGCCCAAAAATCTCTCGAATACATCTAAATCTTAAAAATAAAATAATCTTCTCTTTTTTATCATTTAAAATGGCATGGATGCGACTGAAGGACTATAAGATTACCAACTAAGGAGCACTTACTCCAACTAATTCTCTCGCTAAATTTAGGTGGAGTACCAATCTAATTCTTTTTTGTATTTTTTTTTAATGATTTTCATAAAGCACAAAACCATCTGATGTTTTAGAGTAATTTTTGAAGATATTTAGCGTATGTTGTAATAGATTTTTAGATGTAAACTGTGTATGAAGTTTTTGAAACGCTCAAGGTTGAAACTTCACTCATCATCCGAGACTGATTATTGAAACAATAAGATTTTAAAAAAGTTATGAGGAAATGTTTATAAAAGATTAAAATTTAACATCTCAAAACCTTATAACCTTATATGAACTTCGTCTATTTAATTTGAAATAAAAACAATGCTCAAAATACAATGTATTGAATATCAAAGAATCAGAAGTAAAATTCCATTTTCATGTTTCAAGTTGCAAAAAAATACACAGCTATAGCCTAGCAATGTTTAATGAGTCATGTTTTATCAATATTTGTGTGTTCAACTATTTTTTAATTGAATGGAAAGTCAGACTACTGTAAGTTAGGAAAGCAACGAAAAGGAGAATTTGGGTGTGAATATGTCTAGGGTGCATAATGAGATGATGAAGCCTGTACTAAATACTCGTGTATCCTCCGAGGAATGCAAGGAGCCCTACCATATAATATGGGGTTTTAGGTATTTGACCTAACACTTGTATTTTTACCTATAACGAGTAACAAAGTCACTGAATGGATTGATTCCATTTCTAAAGTCATTCTTCATTTCAAATCTGGCATAGGTATTTGACCTAACACTTGTATTTTTACCTATAACCAGTAATAAAGTCACTGAATGGATTGATTCCATTTCTAAAGTCATACTTCATTTAAAATCTGGCTCCATTCTTTGTGAGCTCTTGGTTATTGGCAACAAATGTGAGCTAGAAAATCCATTTCAAGATTATTTTTTAAGGCACCGTGGATAGATTGAAAACATGGTAGGTTGTCTTCAGATTGATCTAGTGGTAGCTTCAATGGTCAGCTTAATTGGTCTAGAGCCAGATGTGAGTTTATCTGCTTGTTGTTGTTGTTGGTCACTCGTTCTACTCTCTACTCTCTTGATTCCATGTTGTTGTTTACTATCCATGGATCATGGGAAAATATTCTGAGAGTTTTCAACAAGTACATTTCCTTGGAAAAAAAGATTCATATAATGTTTGTGGTATATTTTTATCCTCCATGTTATGTATTACAATTATGCTATTTCGGTGACTATACAAGAACGCTTCAATGACAACTAAAACTTGACTTAGTAATGATCTGAGGGCCTCTGCTATTGAATGAATAGGGTTAATTTCTAACCCAAATGAAGCATCAAATAACAATCTCACAAAGAACTCAGTCTCAATCTTACAAAGGAACATAGTCCAAAAAAGCTATGTTAGAGACTAGTTGCTCCACAACTGTGCTTTTTAACATGAGTAGATTTGATGGTTGACTTTTTTTAATGAAATTTGATATAGTCACAAGGAAGCAATTGATCGATTAAAATTTCCAAATTTTGACTTTTATGATTTTTCCATTGCTCTCAATGTACTTAGTACCAATTCTCATTTTGATATTGAAAACATATCGGATAAAGGTGACATCATAGATTGCAAAATCATTTACATTACTATTATTTAGATATAATCTAAGTCACTAGACACATGGACATGTGACACGAAGGACAAGGAGCCCCATAAACATGACACAGAGGACACTTTATATATATATATATATATATATATATATATATAGGGTGAAATCATGAAGGTGGGTTACACTTTTGCTTGTTTTATGAGAAAAAAAATTGTATTTTCACAAGTTATTCAACTTCCGACATATAAAAGTATTTTTTTTATTTAGACTCATTTTGATATTGAAAACATATCGGATAAAGGTGACATCATAGATTGCAAAATCATTTACATTATTCAATTATTTAGATATATATTCTAAGTCACTAGACACATGGACATGTGACACGAAGGACAAGGAGCCCCATAAACATGACACTGAGACACTTTATATATATATATATATATATATATATATATATAGGGTGAAATCATGAAGGTGGGTTACACTTTTGTTTGTTTTATGAGAAAAAATTGTATTTTCACAAGTTATTCAACTCCCACATATGTAAAAGTATTTTTTATTTAGAATTTAATTCCTACAAGAAAAAACAAAACTTTGTGAAGAATTGTGTTAGCTTCACAATGACCATTTTCATAAGATAAATTTTATCACTCCATTTGATATGTCAAATTGACAATTGTTTAACAGCATGTTTCTTAAAACACCATAAAATGAATGATAATGAGTTACTTCTATTTCACAACAGTGTTTTTATTAAACTTATGTTTGAAGAAACAAAATATAATCGCAACAATCTAAAGAGACTCTATTTTATTATGACTACTACTTTAATTTAACGGATGAATATTATAATTTTAGAATTTTTGAAGTTGACCAAGCTGAAACGTTGCAGAGTTTACATACATGTTTTTCTACACTCGTGATCTATCTTAATTTTACCGTGAAAACTAAAATCTAAATATACCCCATTGAAAGAATGCTTTAAGGATTATGAATATATTTTTTCAAATTTTTTCTTATGTGATATATCTTTTTTTGAGATAATTTATATTTCATTTCAATCAATCATAATGTCTCCATTGAAAAATATGTAGTGAGTTTTTAAAAAATTAAATAAAATTAGATAAAAAATAATTTAAAATGAAAACAAATTATACTAATTGAAAGTAGATCTCAATTTTGTAAATGCCGGTGTCATTAAAACCAAATTCTCAATGTTTGTAGGAGTCTGCAACCTCTGAAGTTTGGCTATGCTTGGGGAATTTCTCTGGTTCTGGTTTTCGGCAAATTCATGTTTTTCGGTCGAAAATATTTTTCACTAAAAATAAAATGTTTCGGCCGAAAGACAAAAATCTAACAAAAACCGTCAAAACTAAACGGTTTCCTCATCTTTTCACCAAAGGTCGCCGAATCCAACCGGACATCACGTGGAAAATATGAAACGAGACGTCAGATACGTTTGAAAATATGAAATCCACACGCCGTTTAAGTTCTTTTCGCACTAAATGGTATAAATAGGATTGCAATTGAACAAATTTAACACGAATTCATCAAATGAACAAAAAGATATGAGCTCGGGATAAGGATTTCAAAGCACTTCTTACTGATTGTCACTATAATTCTTTTTTTCTTTATATTCTCCTGCTCCATAGGGCTTAATCGGAGGATCATATCGATACATGGTGGTTTTTTTGAAACACTTCAACAAAGTTTCAAATCATCTTTGGTTTCCTTTGTTGAATAAGGTAAAATGACGTTTGTCTGGCTTTATTGGAACAACAATTTATGGGTTGAAAGATAAATGTTGAGCATTTTTGAAGGTGAAGTCTTTCTTGAACATATCTCTTTACGGATAACTATAAAAATAATGGGAAACAAAAGTTTACACAAGAGAAAAATTGATCTCTCTCGAGATGATACTCGCCAAGTCGAGCAAAGGAAAGAGCTTCATCGGAGAAAGAAACAAGAACATGAATATTGAAGAAACAAAACTACGATAATGTCAATAGAGATTTTCTAATAAGAAGAAGTTCAACTAGGTATGCATGCGCATATGACAGATTACACACAACAATACTGACACTCGATATGTTAAACCATTCGGGCTCTTCCTCGCTCATATAAGTCTCTCCTGTTTTAAAGTTTAAACCGCATCGCAGAGTCCTGGTTGTTTGTTACGCCCACCATCACGACTCCTCATTGAAAAGTTTACTGCTAGTCTTTACCCGGAGGAGTCGGGTCAGTGAGCTCACTAATCTTTTTGTATAAAGGACATAAGACTAAACGCCTTCCTTTCCTGTGCGGTAGAAGATAGTAATACAAATTGTAAAGTATAGAATTCAAATTAAAATATTTTAAATAATATAATTGATTGTTTAATTAGAATTTTATGTTTTCAAAAACAAAAGTTTGTCCTGACAATGTCTAAGCAGAAGACGCTGAAACCAAATTGAACCGTACATCTAATCAAATCTATAGGCATGTACATAAATTCAATATAAGATGAACACTCAAGTATATATAATTTAGTAAATTGTGTTCAAGTTATGTTTTTTAATATAACCTTAAATTGAAATATGCGTGAGAATTCATCAACATTGATGAAATATTAGAAAATGTTGATACCGACAAATTTGGAAAGAAAAAGCTAAGCATTATAAGATATCGAGCTATGAATATATATAATACTTATTTCAAAGATGAATCGCGAATAAATATTAAAAGTTCAACTTTACTTCTTCTATTGAAGTCAAGAAAGGTTAAAGAAGCTACACTCACATTGGGTATTCAAAAATGACAAAAGATACAAGTGTATCGTCTTTAACAATATAACCTGGGTGGCTAAAAGCTTTTGGAAAATCTCGAAGAAAAAAAATGTCAATGTTGCACATAGAATAATACAAACAAAATTCTTTCATCCAACAATATAAAATACTGTCTCACACAACAAATGTAAAAAGTGATGGAAACTGCAAGAAAAAAATGTACAAACATAGAAAATTTTGTTTCCAAATAGATGCAAATGATGAGTTGGCTTTGTTGGACAATGATTTCTAGACAACCCCTACAAGATAGACTTGCATAAAATGTTAAAGAATTGGGCCGTAATTGTTGGTTGAAAAAATCTGTTTAAATTACACATGTTGGATGTGTTGTGTCTAAGAATAGCACGAAATCAATATGAAGAACATCCAAAACATATATTGCCAATGACACAATAGAGTTGTTTAATAAATTCAAAGAAGATACCAAAGAAGTTAAAATTTCTATCAATACATTTCTCCAACAAAAACCATGGTTTGTTAAACCCATCATCAGTCCAAGGGTGACACTTGTTGTTGTCATATCATGTGGAGTTTGAGTTGTATTATTTGACACTTTTTGATTTTGGTAAAACTTTATGGATGATTCACCTCCTCCTTCCACAGCCTGTGTTTTTATATCTGAAATTCCATGTGAAAGAGAAGATGATGATTTATTTTACCAAAAATGTGTTGTGGAAAGAAATGTGATCGTTGTGGAAATCTAAGTTCGTTTCATTCAAAGTATCATATTGATAATGTATCGATCAATCATTTTCTAATATAAGAGTCAATTGAAAAGATATGAATATTTGAGCAGCACCACTCCACATTCTTCAAATGTTATTTCCAAAAGGTTTGATTTGAAGGTAGATAAAATCTGCTTGATAGAGTTTTTTGAAGAAGTTTGAGGAAGAAATCTATAAATACACCAAGCATTCATAGAGATCGATGGCAAGATTCACAATTCAAACAATCAATGTGAAGTGTTTCCACCGTGGACAATTTTTGTCTCCAGAAGATTTTGCAGAAATTCAATTCGGTCAATGCACAAAAAGAAATACAGAGGAATATTATATTCCGATCAAGTCACTATATTTATCCACATTCTATATAGACACATGCTCAACGAAGTCTTCCAAACATAGAAACAATCAATTTACTTCCATCGGACATGTTGTTAAAGAATATCACTTTTATAAGTGATGATCGAACATTGAATGCACACACATTATGTACAACATTGTTTTGATAAATTTTATGATTCATTGAAAGAACGTGGAAATCATATTCGATCAACATTGAATATGGTCCTATGGGTGTGTGGGTCAGTTCAAATCAAGACGATCATTCTATTGGTTATGTCGCCTTCATAAAATTAAATATTACACATTGTAGGAATTTTTTTTGAGACTGGTCAAGGAAAAGGAGAGAACGACGGTGCAAGGGCATGTATAAAACGAGCACTTCAAGGTATCAGCTGAACCCTCACGCCAATCGATTTGAATCCATTTATCAAGTTGTTCATCGGTGCAACATGGCGCTAACTTTCATGAATATAATCCACAATAAGGATGTGCCAGTGTGTTCATATAAAATGTTGTGCATGTGTATTGTGAGATATAAATTTGAAATTTATATATTCAATCTTCAATCATCTTCTCTTAGAGATCAAGCTAACAAGTTCCTTGCCCCAGGCATGGCATTTTGCATGTTGGAATAGAAGATGTAAATAGATCAATCCCTGCATGACCAAGCATAACACCCGAACAAGAAAATACATTCAATTAAAACAAAAAGTTTTCAAAATGGCCTTGCATTTGATAGACTAAATGACTCTTGTTTTTTTTCACTTGCATAGATGACACAGAATCCATAGATATTTATGAGAACAAAAATGCAGGATACAAGTTAAAGCTTTGGAGACATGTTGAACTTAATGTAAAAGGGAAATGCCACTTGCAAGCTTAGAGGAGATATAGAATCAAATGAAACTATATGTCAGTTGATGGCGATAGAGTTTCCGGGATCTTCATATAGAGAAGGTAAAATTAAATTATGTTTCAATATTTTCAAATAACTTATAGATACATAATTGTGTGATAATCTAACACAAAATAATTGTTGTAAAATAATATATCCACCATTTTAAGTAGGAGATGTTTTGCCGTCAAGCAGACTCCATAGACAAATGATGAAAATGTTAAATATTGTTTGATGCGATGCATGGAACAAAGATGAGGCTATTAGAAGATTTTGATGATAACGCCTTATATGAAAGAGGATCCATTGTATTTGAAAGGATATTTTTTTCTGAAACCCATCAAACCCATACCATGTTCAATTTTCAAGACTACTGAGGTCACAAGTTGTCAATATAGTCATTTATTATGTGCAGCACAAGATAAAGTTAATAGAAGTTCAATCAAAAAAAAAGTTAAAAATGAAAATGTCCAAAGTCGATCAAGGAACGAATAATTGAAGATGGAATACCATTATTGTATTTTTAAACAAACTTAAGGGGATTATGCTTGAATTGTAACCTATAATTACGAACTTTATTGAGATGTATATACCAAGGCTTTATAGCCTCAAAAGTTTGTTTCCCAATGACAATATCATGATGTGCATCTTGGTACTTGTGGAATAAATCAGTTTGTGAATTGTCTAGTAAGTGTTTTTTGTGCTCCTCCCTAACACCACGAGATATCTTTGTGTCAAGACATCTCTTCTATTTGATGAAACTATGAAATTTTCATTCCAAAATTCAACTATCATGTTGCTCCATTCATTTGAAACTTTGTCATTTCTGGGACCCCAACACACTATTGCCAAATTAAGGTTAGGTTTATCGTTTCAAGTTGTTATCTAATAGAAATCCTTCTTGTCAATGTTGTTCTACTAACTATATTAAAAGTGTCTTTGAAGTTAAAGTGCCCTTGACCTTTTATTGGATGTCTTTTTACTTATAATTGCATTCATAATGGCTTTTCAATCAGCTCTATGGTCCCAGGCCTGTTTTTCTCCCAACTTTAAGTCATAAATTTTATATTTTGAATAAAGTAGTGAGAGGGTAATTTTTTGCATTAAAAATACCAATTTATTAACATTAGATTGGAAAAATAGATACTTGCAAATTGTGTAAGGAATTTTATCAATTTTCTAATGGTCCAACTGCATTAGATTAGATGTTTTCATCTCCCATAGGCTTGGTCATATGGTTCCATTTTTTTATTTCATTAAGGAAACCCTCTTGCCTTTTTAACTAATGTTTGTATGCTTAGACGATGAATAACTCTTTGATGTTGGGTCCAATTATTCGCTAAAGTGAATTGAATTCTAGTTCGAATGGCTTTCAATTTAAGGCTTTCAAAAGTTTTTAATTATTTTGAGTAAAGTAGTGGGAGGGTAATTTTTCTTTCATTAAAAAAGTGCACCACTTATTAACATTAGATTGGAAAATAGATACTTTGCATTGTATGTATGAATTTTGTCAATTTTCTAATGGTCCAAACACATTAGATTAGATCTTTCATCTCCTCTATAGGCTTGGTCATATGGTTCCATTTTTTATTTCATTATGGAAACCCCTGGCTTTGGTTAATGTTTGTATACTTCCATGATGAATAACCTTTGATGTTAGTCCAATTATTCAAAAGTGCATTGAATTCTAGTTCTAATGGCCAATTTGCCTTTCAAAGCTCTTAATTATTTTGAGTAAAGTAGTGGAGGGTATTTTTCTTACATTAAAAAGTACAACTTAACACTTTATTAACATTAGATTGGAAAATTGATACTTGCATTGTGTAGGGAATTTTGGTCAATTTTCTAATGGTCCAAAACACATTAGATTAGATGTTTTCATCTCCCATAGTTTGGTCATGGTCCATTTTTTATTTCACATGGAAACCCCCTGGCTTTGGTTAATGTTTGTATGCTTCCATGATAAATAACTCTTTGATAAAACAGTCCACCATTCAAAGTGCACTGGAATTCTAGCCTGAATGGCCAATTTAAAGTTTCCAAAAGTTTTAATTATTTTGAGTAAAGTAGTGGAGGTATTTTTCTTGCATTAAAAAAAGTACCACTCATTAACATTAGATTGGAAAAATAGATACTTGCATTGTTACACCTTGTCAATTTGGTAATGGTCCAAAACACATTGTGTATTCTCAGATGCTTTCATCTCCCATAGCTGCTTTCATCATATGGTTTCATTGTTTTATTTCACTATGGAAACCCTCTTGGATTTGAACTAGAATTTAATGCAAATTGAATAATTGGACTAACATCAAAAACCCAGACAAATTCTAGTTCAAATGGCCAATTTGAGGCTTTCTCACAAGTTTTCATTATTTTGAGTAAAGTAGTGAGAGGGTATTTTTCCTTGCATTAAAAAGTACCACCCTTATTAACATTAGATTGGAAAATAGATACTTGCATTGGTTAAGGAATTTTGTCAATTTTCTAACGGTCCAAAAACACATTAGATTAGATGACTACATAGATATGAAGTTTTGGAATCTAAAACATTGAGTAACATGATTGCCTTTACTGAGGTTGAACCACATGTTGAACCAATTATTAACATTAGATTGAAAAATAGATACTTGCATTGTGTGTAAGGAATTTTGTCAATTTTCTTACATTCCAAAATACATTAGATTAGATGACTACATATCTACCTAAGTTTCTGAAATCTAAAACATTGAATAACATGATTTCCTTTAGTGAGGTTGAAAGTGAATGTGACCACTTTAATGGCATGTATTTGTAATCAGCCATTGTTTTTATCACAAACAATAATATTCATATGAATCTACCAACCTTCCTTCTTTTTGCACATGGTCCATGTTTTGAGAAGATCTAATGTATTATGACTGCAACATAAAACAACACAGCCCACATGGTAAAATAAAGGAGATTAATAGTTGATCCTTACACTTTAACAAATGAGATTAGTGATTGATCCTTACAATTAACAAGAAGTTTGTGATTTTAAGTTGGCTCCACCTTGTCTTATATGGTGATAGCAATATTGTGATAAAGGATGAAATAATATGTTGTTAAATTGAGAGGTGCATTTCAGAGATTTGATCTTTCTCAACGCTTAATAAAACTGAAATTAAGATGAATCTATGCTAACAAATATTTACAGAAATTCAAAATCTTATTATAATGATAAAAACCATTGAATTGACAAAATGGCATCCCTTCATGGTTAGAAATTATCCATTGTAACCAAAATCAAATACATATAAAGACTAATAAATACTAAGGGGTTTCATTAATGGTCGTTGAAGTTAGCTTTGAGAGCTAAAAACAAATCTTGGGGAAGCTAATGGCACATAAGTAAATAAAGTAAAGACTAAGAACGTGAAGTTGGAGGACGGAGAGGAGTTTATGAGCCTATCCTTGAGAAACAAAGATGATCATGGAATGCAATCTAAAAAACATAGCCAAATAGTAAGAATACACAAAATCTTAATCTTATGAGTGTACAACTATTATTTGTAATCATTCTAGAGCATAAAAAGAGCTGGAAAAAAATTCATTTCTTATCGGTTTTCCCAAATGGGTTTCGAAAGTAAAATCTTTGTATCATCATTGTGTTTTAATTGAT
>SNQJ01S0016636.1:4551-21144 GCA_010110895.2 Picea sitchensis
TTGTTTATTTTGTAAAAAACCAAAATTAATATTTTTCTCTTCTCCATTAACTTGAAGCTTCTAGAATTTTAAGATCATATTTGAAAGCAAATTATAAACAATATTTGTTTATAAGTTATAGTTAGTTTAAAATCATTTTTGTTTTTTTTAGATTTTGTTTTATTCACAATTTTTAAGTTATTAATTTAGGTTTTTTTTTTGTTTCACAGGTTTCTATTATCAAATATTTGATATGGATCTAATCATGGATTGAATTTGTTATCCAAATACTTTCAATATGATTGATCCAAAAATAATTTTGGATTGCTACAAATAATTTTATGAGCAACAACAGATAAAATTTTGAAAGGCGTCAAGATCAGACAGACGATTTTTCATAACTGATTGCAGCCAAACCGTGAGGAATTTGAAGAAACAGCTGAAAACCCAGAACCAAAATGGACCCATTTACCTTCTGCGTAGCGATTTCCCCCCCAAAATGCACGATTTGAGAGATATTGATGCCTTTTTACGAGGAAAATTTCAGGTGGCGAAAATTAATAGTGACGTCCAGACTGTTCATTCATTGTATAAATATATGAGAAAGTTCAGAGCCATAGAGATCCAAGAAATTGAAAGGAAGATTTTAATCCTTTCTCTTTTGTATATTATTTCTTTTGTAAACTTTTCTTCTTTTCAAATGGAGTAATGGATGGTTGGAATCTTTGGGAGAAAGGACAAGTATTTTCAAAGAAGAATATGGAATTCCAGGTTACTTAATGGCTTTTGTCCTGTGAGTAAAATGGTTTTATTTTCATTATAATATCTTCATATTGTTTGAGTAATTGATTATGCATTGATTTAAATTAGATTAGTCTGTTTTATCAATACATGGTTAATTGTTATTATTTATGTATTAATTTTTTCAATCTTTAAGAGTTTATTATCTTAAAAATTCTTCCAGGACTACAATATGGGCATGTGATTTTGAGAAAGAATATGGGAAAGAAATTCATCTTTGGCTTTAGACCTTTGTGATGCTTATTCCATTTCATTCTCTCATTACTGTTATATTATGAGAATATTATTATGGTTGATTTTAGATTTAGCTTGTCATCATATGGTGTTTTCATACTGTTAAATGTTATATGCTCTCCATAATTTCTTATTCCATTTTTTTATGTGTGATCAATCGATCATTTGATTGTTGTGGAATTTATTTCTAATGTTAAATGATGGATAATATCAATACTCAGAATTGAGTTTTCTTTTGTTCTTAAATATTGATTATCTTAAGATCACACGATTTTTAATTAGTTGTCTTCATGTTGTTATTAATTTACTCCAATATCAAATACTTCTTTGAATATATTCTGGAAGTGATCATATTGTTCTATTATAGGTTTCCCTTAACAACAGTACAGGCAGGAGCTCATACAACAGAGAAAGATAATACCAGTTTCGTTGATCAACTACATGTTATTCTGTGTGTTATTTAGTTAAGTTGTTTATGAATGAAACAATGATTACATTAATTAACTTTGACTATTTTTGTGTCACTGTTTCAATCGTATTCATTTAGTATTTATTTGTTTAATATCTTTAAAAAAAAAGCCAAAAAGAAGTGTTGTTCATATTTGATTCATAAACTTTATCAAACAATCATTTTCGCAAGATTTCATGCAAACCTTGTAAACTGTATATAAGATGTTCATAATCATTTGTATATTCACATTCTTAGCTAAATATTTTTAATTATTGTGTCGATTGTTAGAATCTTTTCTTTAGTTAGTTTATTTTAATTTTCTATCTTTAGGACTCTAGTTGGCTAACAGAGCCATTAAACTCGTCAAAATAGGTTACACCAAACGGCTTGGGTTATTTAGACAACCCCGTACCAGATCTATTCTTCCAGTTGACGGCATGTCAAATTTGCCCATCAACAAGGGGTTGTAGCCTTCTTCTAGTTGGAGCTAGAGAATTTAGGGAGTTGTAGCTTCCTTATGGTTGGAGCCTGTAAATAGTGGGTCATATCCTCCTTCCAATTACAACTGGAGAATTTGGAATTTGATGCTTCCAATGAATGTATTCTTTGATATATAAGAAAGCATTTTGTAGTTTTCTCCCATTTGGACTTCCATGTAAATTCTAGTGTATTGTGTATTTGATGTGATGCTCTTATGTTTATATGCTCATGATATATTGAATGCAATCATATATTATAAATTGATGATATACTATTGATTAAGTTGAAGTTTATACATTGTGGTTAAAAGTGGTAAAAGTGATCATACCAATTCATGCCCCCTCTCAGTATTCCAACAATTGGTATCAATGCAGGTTCCTTTAGGAAACAATTTAACCACTAGAAGATAGATCATGGAGAGAAACAATATGTATACGAATGGGATACCACTGTTTGATGGATAGAAATATGCATTTTGGAGTAGAAGGATGAAAACATATGTACAACCACATGGATTTGATGTTTGAAAATCAATAGTAGATAGATACAAAGAGTCTCCCACTCCTCTAATAGATAACGATGGAAATAAACTCAGTCAAAATAATTCGAGGGCTAAAAATGTTATCCTGAATGGTATGGTTGATTCATTATATGTCAAAGTTATGCATTGTGATTCTACAAAGGAAATTTGGGAAAAACTTCAGAATGTTTATGAAGGAGATGAAAAAGTCAAGGCAGTAAAGCTTTAGACTTACAAAGATCAATTTGAACAATTGAAAATGAAGGAAGATGAAGACATTACAACTTAGTTATCACGAGTTGATGAAACAATGAAATTGATTAAAGGATTGGGAGAAGAAGTTGATGAATCTATAATTGTTCAAAAGGTATTGAGATCTCTTCTAATGAGGTGTGATCCTTACATTTCAACACTAGAAGAAATAAAACATTTGAGTACGATAAGCATGGATGAGCTACATGGAATATTTACATCTTATGAAATGAGAAAAAATTAGGAAAATCCATCCAAGACAAAAGCAACCTTCAAAGCATCCAAGAAGAAAAAGAAGAAGAAAAATCCCAAGTCAAAGCCAAATTGCAACTATAGCGATGATTCAAACGAGGATGAAGAAATAGTCAACTTCGTAAGGAATTTAAAGAAAGTAACTAGCAAGTAAAAATGTATGTTTCCCTTAAAATGTTTTAATTGTGGTAAAATTGCTCATTTTTCAAATAGGTATCCTTATTTTAAGAAGTCATATAGTGATGAAGAAGATGATCCCAAAAAATAAAAGAAATACCAAAAAGGAAACAGAAGGAATGTCTTCAAGAAAAATCTATACTCAAGAGAAGACAATTCTTCATTTGATAAAGATTATGTAAGTGATAGTGACTCAGAGAGAGTACTCTTTATGGATACGAAAAATAAGAAAAGAACTCATGAAAGAGAAGAAGAAGGTGAAGTGGATATTGAGGAGGAATTAATCAATGCTTTAACTGAGCTAAAGAAAGAAAGGAAGAAAAACAAATCATTCAAAGAAGAAAACACCTTCTTGAAAAACCCAACTTGAAGAAGGTAAGAAAAAGGAAGAAGTTATGCAGAGCCAGATGATAAAGAAAACAAAAGAGTGTGAGAATATTGAAAATGAAATCGTGACATTGAGATTTGAAGTCAACAAGCTCAGAAAGAACTTGAAAATTTCTCAAGTGTTAGAAAACATTCTCGACAGTCAAACACCATACAGTGACAAATCTAGACTAGGATACAAGAATGTTCATTTCGAGGGAGGTTCAAGCTCCATGACGAAAACAACATAACAAAAGAGTTATGAAAAAGTTCTCAAAGAAAGGAATCATGGTCAACAATAATCATAAAAGAATGAATATAAAAGACCTTCTACATTCAAACAACAAAGAAACTTCAATCATGATCAACCAGGATAGGAATCCAGAAGGACTACACCACAAACAAGATCATTCACTCCTAGGTATGTAAATTTATTTTATTGTCATTGTTTTAATTGTACTAACTTCCGACATAAAGTTGTAGATTGTAGGGCTTATGAAATAAATTTTCAAGAAAGAAATGTTCATGTGGATCCACATAATATTGACTGTTACAAATGAGACAACTACGGACACATAACTCAAAATTGTAGAATCATGATAGAGCCTCCCATGAAGGAAAACATTGATGTCAGATACATGAAAGTTTAGAGAAGAAATGAAAAACAAGAAGAACATGTGAATGAATACTAGGTCCCAAATATCATACTCACAATATTTACAGCAATGCAATATCATAATGAATTTGCAAGCCAAGAGGAAGATGACAGAATACAGGAAGAGGATGAAGTCATAATTCAAGAATAAAATGAAAAGAATGTCAGAATTCAGGAAGAGGATGAAAAGGAAGATGATGAATCCACATATGAAGAGGAAGATTACTCCACATCAGAGTGGGCATTTTTCTGACCCATTTGGCTCGGAGACTCCCAATAAATATGAATATTGAACATGGGGAGTCGGTGCAATGGCTACTACAAATCAAAGAACCATCCTTTGAGCAGTTTGAAGTGTTTGCAGAGACATATTCAGAGAAGGGAGATAACATAAGTACATAATGGCATATGGATCAACATTATGGAAAATTGATTACCAGAGTTATAAACAACGTATGACATATGGACATAGATGGATTTATGAGATCATTGGTAGGTCTATATACATATATGGCATAACATATCTACAATTGGAATCAGTTGGTCATGAGCAGTGAAAGGCATAGAAGAAAAGGGAAAGAGAAATCTTCAAAAAAAGTTACATCATCAGAGGAAAATTGTGAAAAGTATGGTCATTGATGTCTAAACAATGAAAATAACAGGCCATGAATATTTGAAGTCAAAAATTTTTGAATTCTTTTATATATTTCAAAGAGTTACAAGAGGAAGCACCAATGGACAATAATCAACACTAGAAGAGAGGAAATGAAAAATGTATGGGAATCCCTACATTGATCAACATGACATCTTGAAGAGAAGAGAAATCATTAGAGAAAGAAAGGAAGATTAGTAGCATGCAGATGGGGGGAGACATATCGATAGGGGGAGAAACCCCAAGGAGAGATACCCTTTTCCATTGATGTCAAAAGGGGAGAGAGAGAAACATTTATGAGGATCAATGGTCATAGAGGGAGCATGAGTATTGTAGTATGAGTGTTGCCATCAATGTTGGTGTTTCCATCAATGCCAAAGGGGGGTTATTTTTGGATAGTTGGTTGTCATTGATGTCAACCCTTAAAGTGTTTGAGATACCCCAAAATTGTTATCAAGATTGATGGTGATTTAGTTGTGATTTATTTCAACAAGAGTGGTTGATGTCAGCAGATGTGTTGGGTGCATTTGATGAAGTCTACATGAAGCCATGGAGGTGTGGTTATGGGACCCAATGTTGGTTGAGGAATATGGACATGAAGGACGATGTAAATGCATGCAAATCACTCATGGATGGATAGTCATTGTATTTTTGTTTCCGGTGATAGGCAGTACACCACATGATTCCTCATAGTTGAGGAGTTATGAGCTCATGAAGTTGGAATCCCCAAAGATGGGTTAAGAATCCCCTAGTTGGTTACAATATGGGTTAAGAATCCCCCAATTTGTTGCAAGTCATTAATTAAATGGTAAAGTGGTTGTAACAAGAAATTTCAAGAAGCCCTAAAGTTAAGGAAAGGGGTTACTTAGAAAAATGATATATACACCTCAAGAAGTCACTCATAAGCATATTCAAACACACATTCTATTGAATATCTTCTATGTGAGTAAGTTATTCATTTCTAAGGTAACCAAGGAGATCTAAGCTTAATTTTAGATGGAAGATGAAGTAAAGAAAGGCGAAATTCCATGGGAGGATGAAGGCTTGTGACGATGTGTTCTAAGGTATGTTATTTAAAGGTCATCTTACCATTTTTTCTATAACTTTGTTTCTAGAATGATTTAGATAGAAAAAATTGGAGGTGGTTGAGAAGACATGTCAAGGTACCTTTGGTAAAACTTTTAACATCTGGTTCATTGTATTTTCATAGATACACTCTGTGGAAAATATGGTTTTTGGCTAGTCCTGAAACTAGTCTCAAATAAGTGTTCCAGATAAAACAGTCATGACTTCTTCATAGAGGATCCAAATTCAGTGAGACAAAATTTATTTGATGCAGTACGGTCTGTAGTATGTTTTATGTGATCTTCATATCTAGATATAAAATATTCCACATGTGGAATTATAAACACGTTCACACTCTAAAATAATCCATAATTCAGCAAGGTCTACCATTTTTTCTATAACGCCTTTTCTAGGATGTTCCATGAAGTAAAAATTGGAGGAATTGTAGAGAATATATTGAATAATATTGGGTATAATTTGCATACCTTTATTCATTACATGTACATAGTTATGCTTGTTGAAATTTAGGGTTTGTGACTAATCCAAAAATTAGTTCTGTGAGACTAAGGTAAATTTTGATGAAGATGTTATTCTCTTGTTGTTGAAGTTCAGGAAGGTTTGCAGGTATGTGATCACATACACTAGGTCTCTTACATAGTTACATGTATGTTTATATGCATGTTTCAAGGGTTACATGTTTATGATGTTATGGTGCATGCTTAAGGCAAGTCTTTAGTATATTGTTGAGGCATTGGCACATGCTTGAGGCACATATTAGGTGCATGGTTGAGACATATGCTTGGTATATGATCTTGGTCGTTTGTTACTTTGTTGAGGAAATTCATTGATGATATATTATGATACATGGTGTATGGCATGATTGAGACATATCATGAGTGATATGGTATATGGTTGAGGCACATGGTTTGAGTAGCATCTTGGATATTAGACACATTGTTTGAGATACATTTTTGGTAATATGTATGAGTCATTACTTGGTGACATTGATGCATGGTGAGATACATCGTTGATGCATGATATGGTGTTGGAACTTTGTATGGAATGTGTTTTCGTTGATGTAGATTGATGTACATGATTTATGTACATGGTATGGTACAGGTTGATGTGCATGATTGATGCACGTTTTGGTACATGGTAATGGTATTGTTGTACATGGTTGATACATGGTACGATACATGTTTGGAACATTGTATAGTACATGTTTGGTACATATATTGTGATGGTATGTTGTTGATCTTGGTACATGCTTGGTAGAGACATGTGTTGGTGATGTTGGACATCTATTTAAGAGGTGTCCTTGGTATATGATTCATGTTAGAGGATTTGGTTGAGTATCGGTGACAGTGACATGTTGACAGTGTCAGGCTGGTTACAGTGACAGGTTGGTGACAATGACAGGTTGTTGACAATGATAGGTTGGATATGATGATAGTTTGATAGGTTACAAGTTGATGTGACAGTGCTAGTGCTAGTGCCAGTGACAGTGACAGTGGCTATGATTGTGGTAGTGACAGTTTGGTCTACACTTATATTTCAGGGAGGCAAGATGGGGTAAGGAAAGGGGGTTGTAGCCTCCTTTTGGTTGGTACTAGAGAAATTAGGGAGTTTGAGCTTCCTTCAGATTGGATCTTGAAAATTAGGGGGTTTTAGCCTTCTTCTGGTTAGAGATGGAGAATCAGGGAGTTGGAACTTCCTTTAGGTTGGAGTCTGAGAATCAGGGGCTTGTAGCCTCCTTCTGGTTGGAGCCAAAGAATTCAAGGAGTTGAAGCTTCCTTAAGGTTGGAGTCTATAAATAGGGGTCATATCCTCCTTCCATTTGCAGCTGGAGAATTAGGAAGTTGGTGCTTCCAATGAATGTATTATTTTATATATAAGAAATAATTATGTGGTTTTCTCCCATTTGGGTTTCCACGTAAATTTTGGTGTATTGTGTAATTGATGTGATGTTGTTATGCTTATATTCTCATGATATATCAAATGAAATCATAGATGATACATTGATGATATACTACTGATTAAGTTGAAGTTTATACATTGTGGTTAAAAGTGGAAAAAGTGATCATATTGATTCACCCCCCCTCTCAGTATTCCAACAGGGTGTAGATCACACCTTAAGGATGCCTCTCTTTCAAGGGGCCAATTCATAAGATACAAAACAACATTTTTTCATCTGTGACACAATATGGACTATGAAGAACATCCAGGACTATGATGTGAAAATTGCATAGATGTCAATGAATTTTAGATATCACGCACTATTATGGTACATGAAATATCATAATACTACACCTGCGAGTTAGAAGAGAACATTGGCAAAGGTTAGACAATCCTTGCCGAAATAATTACAGAAGTATAAGTATTAGTCGCATTACATTACAGAGTTGAAGGAGATCAAGAAGATAATAAATGAATCAATGTGGGACTATTATCAAAGATTCAAGATACTGAAGGATCGAGTGACATTCTAGATTCCATATGAACAACACAGAGAGTGGTTTATTGCAATATTATTTCCACATATACACTTCCCTTTGATGCAACAAAATATCATGTCATAGTCAAAAGCCTTAGAAATTTTAATGATTT
Source organism: Picea sitchensis (assembly GCA_010110895.2). Classification (NCBI taxonomy): domain Eukaryota; kingdom Viridiplantae; phylum Streptophyta; class Pinopsida; order Pinales; family Pinaceae; genus Picea; species Picea sitchensis. The sequence goes on from SNQJ01S0016636.1 coordinate 13,043, forward strand.
AGAAGTGTCCTTGGTAGGAGAAAATACCGTAGGGATGGCTCAAGTGCATTCACAGCTAGCAACACTGACTATTCCACTATAGGATCTTGCAAAAGGAAATGAAAAGAACAAGGAGGTCTGGTGAACCACATGTAGAATAAAAGGTCACCATAAGAATGAATGTCCAACTTTTCAGTAGTATTTGGATACATGAGCTAAAACTCCATTGGGGTTATTGTGTGAGATTTTTAAAACAATGGGTCACCACCCTCATAATTTCCCATTAATGAAGAATTACCAAAGTACTACGATAAATCTATTTTGTAACTTTTACAAGTTTTTCAGACATGAAGAGAAGGATTTTTGTGCATTTGATTTGTTAAGAGAGTGCATTGCAAATGCATATAGAGTCCAGGGAGAAGAATCTGAAGGAGGAGCGTCAAAGTATAATACTCCAAGAGGTTATAATCAAGTAGGATGAGGAGGGTTTAGAGGCCACAGAAGAGGAGGATTAGGTAGAGGTAGAGGACATATTATATGTTATAACTGTAATAATACATGACATTTAGTGATAGACTTCCTAAATCCCTACACGACATGTACATATTGCAGAGAACTAGACCATGTGATGGAGGATTGTCCACAGTTGATCATAAAATGGAAATAAAAGAGGAACACAAATTTGCATATGATAGCAACAAAGGAGTACTAGTTACAACCTAAGATAGCAGTAGCTACACACAAAGTAACAAGAACCAGAGAGGATGTGACGTATCAGGGAAATATAATCCAACAGTGGGTAAGGAAAGTAGCAGAGCCACTACTATTGTTCTATCCGGTAAAAGAGAAAGAGACCTACCAGCAAGAAATAAAAGAATCAATTGGAGCAAATTAGATAGCATCGAATTCGACCGCACCACCTTTGTATGAAATACCATCGGTGTATGATATTCCACAAGTCTGTGACCATTCAGAAAGGAAAATTGATAAGGTAAGCACTTTGAATAGTTTTCTGAAAAGTTGATTAGAATTAATGAAAGATGAGTCTAATTTGAGTATGTTGTGTGGAATTATTGACCATTGTTCCCAAGATAAAGAGATACATGTCAGACAAAAAATAGCTAACCAGGTGCATCATAAGAAGAGAAAGAATAGGTAGTTTTGAATCTATGCGCATATAAAAAACTATGACATGGAAAATATTATTATGGAACTAGGATCTTATGTAAACGTCATCCCGAGGCAGACTTGGGAGATGATGGGCCATCCAAAGTTGATTTGGTCACCCATTCAATTAAGGTTAATGAACCAACATAAGATCATCCCAATTGGAATCTTGACAGGGGTAAGTGTTAGCATTGGAGTGTGTAGCGTGGTCGATTTCGAAGTGATTGAGATAGTAGATGGAAGCACCCCTTAACCAACACTCCTTGGACTTGATTGGGCCTTTGAAAACCATACCATCATTGAACTAAAGAAGAGAAAAATGATATTTTAAGTAGAAAACTTGAAGGTTAATGGGTCATTGGATCCTACTGAAGAAAGAAGATATGTAGAACTAGTGAAAGGAAAAGAGCTCGAAACCCTGTATAACATGACCGGACGAATGGATGATTGTGTGATCCCTACAACTGATGTTGTAATTATATGGAGAAGTATTAGTTCATGTGCGTCATATTTATAAGAATATTTGGAGAATTGGAAACAAATATTGCGCAAACTATCCTGAAGGAAATGTGCTCAAATTACCCGCGCGTTGCGATGGATTGGAACTGAGGTATTTGATCCTCCAAGGTATGATGAGCTAACTGATGTAGCTTCTTTTATAAGAGAATTTGCATTGAAAATATCATATCAGGAAATATTATTAGTGTTATATTTCTCGCTTAAAGTGACCTTAGCAAGATGGTGGTCCATGCATAAGGATGGAATAAGAGATTGGCAACAGTCTAAAAACTATTAAAAGTCTGGTTTGGGATAGAGAATGAAGATACTATGGAGAAGTATACATGGTTACGTTGTATGATGGAGCATGTTACATAGTGTATTGTGACATGGAATAAAGTACCCAGGAGAGAATGAACACATTTGTACACACCTTGGACACAATCCCGAAGAGATGCTATTTGGAACTAGAAGTGCGCAGAGAAAATGAAAATTGGGAAGAATTAACATAGAATTTCAAGGTAAATTTTAGCTTTGAAAACAATTCTCTTTTAATTGACTTATCTTTGCAGGTCATCAAGAACAAGATTTTTTCAGCAAAAGACTCCGTAGAACTAATACCTGTATGTAGCATGCATAAATCTACTGTAACAGTTGGAGAAGTTTTTCACTATTATAATGTTGTTGAAGAAGACCAAGAGGAGGATGAAGACCCAAGAAATGTGAAAATAACATAAAGTAAAGGAGAGCGCATAGTAGAAGGAAAAAAGCTTGAATTGACTATGTATGCAAAACCATTGAGAATGTGCAGAGTAAATATTGGTATAGAAGAGAAGCCCAAATTTGTGAACATAGGAGACAATTGAAATGATGAGACTGTGGAGAAGATAGTGGATTTACTGCATGAGTATCGAGATATGTTTTTGATTAATTTTTCAAAGATGAAAGGGATCACGGGGGAGTTAGGAGAGCTGAAGATTCCCTTGAATCCATATGTGAAGCCAGTTAAGCAGATGCCATACAAACTGAATCTGGTATACACGCAGAAGGTCAAATAAAAGATATATAGGATGTTAGAAGTTGGAATTATAGAACCTATTGAAGAATCAAAATGGATCATTCCAATGGTAGTTCAGGATAAGAAGATAGGAGAAATCATAATATGTGTAGATCTAACAAAGTTGAATGATTTTTGTTTACACGACCCTTTTCCTATCCCATTTACAGATGAAGTGTTGGAGAATGTAGTAGGGTAGGAAGCGTATTCATTCACGAATGGATTTTTGGGTTATCATCAGATCAAGATTGTGCAAGAAGATAGATATAAGACTACATTTGTGATAGGATGGGGGTGTTACCAGTACACAGTAATGCCCTTTATATTGAAGAATGCACTAGCTGTATTATTTAGAGTGGTTGTAGCAACATTTAAAGAGTTCATCCATAAGTTCTTAGAATTATACTTTGATGACTAAACGATATTTAGCTTGTTAAAATATCATATTGAGATATTACGCTCGATGTTGGATAGGTGTAGGTAGTATAATATATCTTTGAATTTAAGGAAATGCATTTTATGTGCGTCAATTGGTATCTTACTAGGCCATGTAGTATGTAAGAAATTATTGTTGGTGGATCTCATGAAGATTGTTGTGATTGTTGACTTACCACCACCAACTTCAGTGCAACAGTTACGAACAATGTTGGGACATACAAGATACTATAGGAAGTTAATTAAAGGATATGCAAAAATTACAACTCTGGTGGAAATATTTCTAGAGAAGGAGAATAAGTTTCAATGGAGTGAATAATTCCAGGAAGGATTAGATACTTTGAAGCAAAAATTGGTTATCGCGCCGATTTTGATATTTCTGGATTGGGAGAATGAGTTTCATGTTCATGTGGATGCGTCATCTATAGCTTTAGGTGAAGTGTTATCTAAACTTGGAGAAGGAGATATGATCACCCCATAGCTTTTGCAAGAAAGAAGTTGTCAATTACAGAACATAACTATACTACTACATGACGTGAAGGATTAGCAATGGTGTACGCATTGAAGAAGTTCAAACATTACTTTCTAGGTTCACACTTTAAGATGTACACAAACCATTTTGCGCTAAGATATTTGGTCAACAAGCCAATGTTGGGGGGATAATATGCAAATGGATATTATTGTTTCAAGAATATGAATTTGAGGTAATTGTGAAACTAGGGAAATTTAATTCAGGACTAGATCACTTATCACGCATACTATTAGGAGAAGATACAGGAAACTTGGATGACAACTTACCAAATGTGAAATTATTTTCAGTACAAATGTTTGATGACTATTTTGCAGACATAGTTCAGCTCTTGAGTACAGGAGTAACCCCACCCGAGTTTACAGTTGCGTAGAAGAAGCAATTAGTAGTGAAGGAAAAAATCTATCAACTTATAGCAGGAAATTTATACAAGTTAAGCACAAATGGAATTATGTGATGATGTGTATTAGAACATGAAATACATGTGATATTGTCAGAGATGCATGAAGGGGTTGCAGGAGGTCACTACACAGGAAAAAAAATAACTCAGAAGAGTTTGCGCACATGATTATGGTGTCTTACCCTTCATAAGGATGGAAAGGAATTTTGTAATACTTGTCATGTTTTCCAAAGAATTGGGAAGCCTTCCGAGAGAGGTGATATGCCCTTAGTACCACAAGTGACATTACAAGATTTTGATAAATGGGTAGTGGACTTTTTTGGGCCGATCAATCCACAAGAAAAGAGATCAAGAGTCAGATACATCATTACTGCGACAAATTATTTGACCAGATGGGATGAATCAGAGTTAACCAGAGAATGTTATGCAGATACAACTACATGATTTTTGTTTGAAAATGTCATGACAAGGTTTGGATGCCCCCGAACACTTATGAGAAATCAGGGAACTGCTTTTATGAATAAGATGATTACATCATTTATAGAGGAGTTTCATATTCATCATTAGAAGAGCACATTGTATCACCCTTAGTAAAATGGGACAGTGGAAGCATTCAATAAGATACTAGAACATGCACTGATGACGTTGTGTAATATAAGTTGATACGATTGGGACTTGAAGATTCCAACGGTGTTATGGGCATATAGGACTACAAACAAGAAGTTGACTCGCCAGACTCCATTTAGATTGACATATGGTCAAGAAGTTATGATGCTTATGGATTTTATTGTACCGATTCTGCGCATTGCTATGCTGACAGAGCTTACAGATTCTATCGCAATGGAGAAGAGACTGTCAGAACTAGTAGAAATCAAAGCAGACCGATTTGTTGTAGGTTTCCATCAACAAGTGCAAGAATCACATGAGAAATCATGGAATGACAAACACATTAAAGAGAAGAATGTTTAGGTAGACGACTTAGTTTTACTTTATGACAACAAGTTTTTGCAGCACTCGGGAAAGTTCCAAATGCATTGGTTGGGTCCATATGTGATCATGTTTGTGACAGAGGCAGGTTTTGTTCAGTTGGAGAAATTGAATGGAGAAGTTGTAGAAGGATTGGTTAACGATAGTTGGTTGAAACTATATAGGGACAACTAGGATTCCACGCACTAGAATCAACGTGTAGTATGTGTACCATAGTACTTGTATTATAGTGTATAATAAAATAAAAAGAAGAAGAAATGAAGAAAATAAATAAAGGAATTTGAAGCTTGGAGGTATGAATAAAGAGATAAACCAGAAAAGGAAATAGTCAAGAAAAAGGAAGGTGAATTGCACATAAAGTTGAAAGAGAGTATGAAGAAAGAAGGCAAGGTTGGAGATCCATGCAGAAGATGGTTGAAGGCATTAAATATAAAACATGGTGGGGCAATCATTAAAGAGCGATCATAATGGCGAAGTAGTGGAGATGCATAGTTATAAATGGAAAGTGAAAATGAGACTATGACAGACCGAAAAGATCTCAACCATGATCCACATAATCAACTGAATTTATTGCAGAGTATGGAAATAATTGAATGTGAAGCACAAATTGGATTAGACTATAGGTTTGGGCGTGAAGAACATAAAAAGTTGGAGACAGGTGATAAAAGTAGTTGAAGGGTCGATGACCAAAATTTATTGTTATTTGGAGTTTTCATAGAGAGAAGCAATAATAGAGAGTCGATTAAGCAAAGTTACAAAGAGTAGTTGTAGAGAGACATGGAACCACCCAAATAAGAAACAACATCAACATCAGGGACCAAGAAACAACACTTTAATCCACCGGTAGCACCAATATAGGAAGGGACCCCAAGAGCATCTGTGTCAAAGCCGAGTCAGGCCAATTTTCCAAAGGATTACATACCACCAAGAAATTCATGAGTGAAGACGGTCAAGTTATAGAAGGAAGTGAAGTATGAGATCATGGAGCAGTACCAAGCTTGAAGTTTGTAGATCATGATCTGTCATATGAAAAGAAGTTCACTGATTTATCACCGAGGAAATACCTGAAGACATTCATCTGTTTAGAGACATCATTTATCAAGGTTGAGCCACAACCTTGGGCAACAAGGTTGGAAAAAGTAGGGATTCTGAACTTATTATATATCTTTCACTTTCGTAGGAGTGTCGATATCAATACATGTGTTAAGATGTTCTTAAGATACATTCATTGAGGATACCTATGGATGGATAGAGATGTGTCCATTGACACATAATTAAATGCACTCACCAAGAATATGCAACTATACTTACACATGATCCAAGTAAGAGAAAACATCAGACTCGTGCGTAGAAGTTAGATATGTTGCAAGAGGAATTGCTCCAAGTACCAGGGGAAATGGTCATTGTGCAAGGAGTCTCAAGGAAGGTAGCACAAGACAGTGAAGAGAAGTTGAAGATTCATATTACAGTAGAGATAGTAGAATAAATCTTGCAGCATGAAGCACAAGTCAAAGAAAAGGTCACAACCACAGGAGACACATTTCATAAGTTCATGACGACATGGAAGTAGGCTTGAAATGGCTCGGAACGAGCCACAAGTGAGTGTTGGGGGCCTATTGGAGTAGGACATTTTGGGTAAGTTTTGGGAGTCACACATGAGTAGACAACGTGACAAGTTAGCAAAGGAGCAACGCAGGTGGAAGATAGTTAGTGCATTTTCAAGATCTAACGTGCAAAAGGTGGAAGTTAGTTAGGTGTTTTGGGACATTTTGTCCGCATTGTAATGGGATAAGCCCTAATTTATATGTATAAATATGTATGGGTTTTGGGTAGAAAAGAGTTAGGTAGTTAATTAGCAAGAGCTTTGGGAGGAGAATTCTAAGTGAGTTGAGTTGGTTTTTGGGCAATGAGTAGCACTTTTCTAGTTGATGAGAATGAGTTGAGTTGAATATCATTCGAGAGGTATGTGTGCATTGTAGCATAGAACGACTTGGGAAGGCTTGGGTTTTTAACTGAAGATTTTTGTATGAATTGAATATGAATGAATAATATAAGAAGTTAGTCATTGTGGAAAGAGCCCAGTTTGGGGTGAACCACATTAAATATTTTTGTCTAGATGTGTTTGCTATCATTATGTGTTGGTTTATTATGTTTATTGCGCACATGCAATAGATTCTTAATGGTTAATATGAATATAAGGGTTTTGTGCACTTGTTGAATGGTTAAGTAAGATGAATTTATCAAATGTTATTATGGTGTTATGAGTTTGCGCACATAATATATGAATGAATAAAAGTAAACAATAAGGATGAATGCTTCATATTCTCCCATGACTACAGAAACCTGGTTCCTACAGTCCCCATAGGTACCTCGAGTGAGACTTCACCTGCTTGTGTGTGATGTTGAAAGGGTCGATATATTGGGGTCTGTTGGTGAATTAATGTTTAACTTATGGGTCTTCCCACTGCATGCCAACAATGATGAAGGAATGATAATTGAATGATGGGGAAATGTACTAAATCCCCCAAATATATTTGCATGTGCCCTTTATGACACAAGGCACTCAAGGAACTTCCCTTGTCCCCACTTTATAAACTTTGGATATATTGATATCCATACTTTGGATTTAAGGAATATTAATATAATATTCCATTTGGATTAATCCCCTTTAGCTTAGCCCCTTAACCTTAGACTATTTTCCACCCCTTCACTTTCTAGTGGAGTTTACCCCCCCATGCTCTTTTGTTTGGTCGATATGTAGCAGTGATGTATTTTTATTAATAATATGAGTGTTTACATGTTACAAAAATAGGCCCATTGTCCTTTTAGAATTTAGGCTCTCTAGACAAATAATGACATAGGCACTATGGACTATAGTATCCTGGCTCACCAACCCATAAACATATATACATTTACAATTGGGATTCAACCTTGGGGTATTACAGATAATGTTTCAGTAGCATACTCCTTCCCATATGAGAATGTATTTTCTATATCTAATAAAACTTCATGGGTTGTTGATATAGATAATTATTTATCTATAAGGAATT
>SNQJ01S0016636.1:23220-33913 GCA_010110895.2 Picea sitchensis
CCCCCTATCATCTGCAAGCAAATGTTCAGGTAGAATCTACAAACAACGTTTTGGAAGTAATCATGACAAATACAGACCAAATTCATCGAAAGGACTGGGAAGATAGGCTTCCAGAATCGTTTTAGGCTTACCAGACGACATGGAAGAATACCACTGGTTTTACTCCTTATGAACTAGTGTATGGTAAGAAAGTCCTACATCCTATTGAATTTAAAATAAGGACTTTTGTAATTGTAGATGAACTAGGGATGGACTTGAATGAAGATAAAAAAACAAATAATAATGCAATTGAATGAACTTGATGAGATCTGGAAATATTATTTACAACAAAATACTTTTATCTAGCAACAAAGGGAAAGATGGCACTACAAGTTCAATAAGAAAAAACTATTGGAAATATTGAGAGAGGAGGGGGTGAGGGGGTGAATCAGTATGAGAAATTTTACCACTTTTAACCACAATATATATAATTCAACTTTATCAGGAGTATATCATCAATGTATCGTCTATGATTAAATTTAATATATCACGAGAATATAATCATAAGCAACATCACATCAAATACACAATACACCGGAATTTACGCAGAAACCCAAATGGGAGAAAACCACTGAATTATTTCTTATAGATTGTCAAGAATACATTCATTGGAATCACTAACTTTCAAATTCTCCATATGTAACTAGAAGGAGGCTAGGCTCCAACCTGAAGGAAGCTACAACACCCTGAATTCTCTAGCTCCAACCAGAAGGAGACTACAACCCCCCGATTCCTAGGCTCCAACCTGAAGGAATATACAACTCCTTGAGTTCTCCAACACCAAATGGAAGGAGGCTACAACCCCCTTTCCTTTCCCTGTCTTTTTTCCCTGAAATATAAGTGTAGACCAAACTGTCACTACCATAAATCACTACCACTATCACTTCCACTATCATTTCCATTGCCACTATCACATCAACATGTAAACTGTCACTTTATCCAACCTATCACATCAAATTGTGACTACCACTGTCACATCAACCAACCTATCATTGACCCTGTCACTATCACTATCACCAATATACAATCATCAACCAGATCCACTCACATGGATACAACAACCATCACTAAATCATGTACATCACTCATCAACCATGTATATCAACCTATGCCAACCATGGATCAACCATGTACATCAACCTGTACCATACCATGTACATCAACCTATACCATACCATGTAAATCAACCATGTATCAAACCTGTACCATATCATGCATCAACCATATACCATATCACTCATGATATGTCTCAATCATGCCATACACCATGTAACATACAATATTGTCAACGAAGTGTTGCCAAAATAACCAATATACCAAGATAAACAAGATGTGCCACTAATAAATGTACCATAACATCACCAATGTGTAACTCAACATGTACCAAGAACATGCCTCACACCATACACCAAATATGTGCCTCAAACATATACCAATGCCTCAAAAAGATACCAAAGGCATTACCATAACATCATCAACATGTAACCGAGATGTATCTCAAACCACGTGCCTCAACCATTTGCCAATATATCCAATATATGCACCATCAATGTACCTCAACAAATATACCTCAACCAACATGTACCATACATCCAAGATGTGCCTCAAGACATATACCAAAACTCACAAAGACATGCCTCAAGCATGTTCCACAATATCACCAAGATGAAACCTCATAATAGATAGAATAACATACCTTTTACATATATAATTGACCTGATACCTCTAATCATGATACACATACTTGTAGCTTTACCTCAGTCCTCAACAACCCGGCACTAGAATATTTTCCCTCTTTTATATTTTCATCGCAAGACTAAGACTATTGTCTAGCAGGGCCTCGTGTGATGAGCCCAAGACAACCCGTGGGGGTGCCTCACATTAGACCCTCAAGATGACCAACGAGGGCCTGCTTAATTAGGGTTACAGAAAAATCCTAGCTCTTTGCAGTTCCAAAACTTTCTCTCTTCCTTCACACTTTCTCTGCTACCTCAAATTCTCCAATAAACCAAAATATTCTCACAAGATATATATTCAATGAATGTGTGTGTACTTATGAGAGACTCCTTGAGGTGTATTTATACTTTTTCTTAGTAACCTCTTTCCTTAACTTTATGGCTTCTTTAATTTCTTTTTGCAACCACTCTACCCTTTCATTAATTGACTTGTAACCAATTAGGGGATTCTTAACCATTCTTTGGGGCTTACAACTTCATGAGGGCATATCTCCCTAATTTTGAGGAACCATGTGGCGTACCACCTATCACCAGAAATGACATGATGAGTATTATCCATCTATGAAGGTAATAACCACATTTACTTTGTCGTTCATTTCCTTATTCCTCGATAAACTTTGGGTTCCATAACCAAACCTTTGGGGATTCTTGTATACTTATTCAAATGCACCCATCACACTTGTTGGCATCGACCACTCTTGTTGACATCAATGAAAACTAACTTACCATCAATATCAATCACATATCTAGGGTATCTTGAATGCTCCAAGGGTTGACATCAATGACAACCAAATGTCTAACAATATCCCCCTTTGGAATTGATGGAAACACTCATACTCCAATACTCATGCCCCCCTATGACCATCACTCCTCATCAATGTGTCTCTCATTGTTTCTCTCCCCCTTTGACATCAATGGAAAAGTATATCTCTCCTTGGGGCTGCTACCCCTGTCTTCATGCTTCTATTCTTTCTCTTCACATGTTTATGTCCTCATGTTTCTTCCCATTGTTATGCATATTCTCTTACCCATGTCTTCTATACCTGATAAGTATCTCACAAATCCATCTTTGTCCATATGTCACACATTTTCCATAAATCTATTACTCAACTATCCACAATGTTGACCCATCTATCACTGTACTATTATGAAGGCTTCTCTATTGCAACTGATCATCACATATTCCTATTTCTAAGACTAAATCAAATATTTCCATTGATATGCAATACAACGTTGAACCTATAATGAATATATCCCTTCCTGGAAAGTATGTCAATGATATTCCTATGATATCTTCATTGGAACACTACTTCTTAATCGATCCATCTGTCATTCTATACTTCTACTATCTAGATTCTCTGAATTTGTCTATGCAAACACTTCAAACTACTCGAAGGATGGTTCTTTTATCTATAGTAGCTACTGCATAAAATACCCTTGTTCACCATTTATATTTACTAGGAGTCTCCAAGTAGGATGGATTATAACAATGGAGGATTCTGCCCTAATGCAGAGTAATCTTCCTCTTCATCTGTAGACTCATCATCTATCTAAACTCTAACTTCTTCTTTTTTCCCCATGGATTCATTATGATCTTGCACTACAATTCCTGAGAGAACAATTTATTGTTCCTTCTCTTTATTCACCTACTCCTCTTTTCTTTCTCACACTATTGCAATTTATGTGATCTCTGGGACATATTGTTCATTCACTTGTTCTTCTTGTTTTTCATTTCTTTTCAAAACCTTCATGTATTTGACATCTTTATTTTTTCCTATAGTTTTGTCCTGATCCTGAGAGTATGAATTTTGGGGGTCCTTCATTCATCTATTATTCCTTTACTTGTTCTTGTTTTCTTTTCCAAACCTTATTATATCTAATATCAATTTTCTCTTTCATAGAAGTATCCATCATGCTTCTACAATCATGAGCTATATGACCATAATTGTGAAATTTGTAACATTCAATGTTATGTGGAGCCACATAAACATTTCTTGCTTGAACATTTCTTCCATAAGCCCTACAATCTATAGATTTATGTCCAAAGTTAGTACAAGTAAAAAAATGACCATAAGACAAACTTACGCACATGGGAGTGAATGATCTTCTTTGTGGCATAGTCCTTCCAAATTCCTGCCTTGGCTGATAATGATCTTCTCTTTTGTTGATTCCTTCATCATGATTGAATATTCTTTGTTGCTTGAATGTGGAAGGTCTTATTGAAGATGTATATTTATTATACTCATTTTTCTTTGATTCTTGTTGACCATGATTCCTTCCTTTGAGTACTTCTGCATAACTCTTACCATTTTCTTCATTCTTACTTTTTGGTAACCTGGAGTGCTTCTGTTCATATTTCTTTACAGATGATGTGGATGCTTCTCTCTCTTCAACATTCTTTCTGAGTTTGACTACTTTAACTCTTAATGTGACAACTTCTTCTTCAAGCTTCTCAACATCTTCATCATTTGAATCTTCGTGACTTCTTTCGTTTTCTTTGCTTCTTCAAGTTGGATCTTCAATGAGATGATATCTTATTCAAGTATTCTTTCTTGTTGGCTGAATTCTACTTCAAGCTAGTTTAAATCCTCAGATATTTCCTTGAGATGATTTTTCAAAAGCTTCTCTCTCTTCTCTACTTCCTTTCTTTGTGCTATTGTTTCAACTTCTAGACATTGCTTTTCTTCCAACTAATTTTTGTATGTTTATTTAATCCTTTTGGCTTCTTCTATTTGGAATTATTTAGAACTTTGAAAACATTCCTTTATCTTGATCAATTCTTTCTTGAGTGATGTGTTTTCCACTCTTTCTTTCTTTAATTCATCTAAATCATTGATTAGTTTTGCTTCAAGATCTATTGTGCTTTCTTCACAATCTTTTTCTTATGAATCTATCTGACATAATGAGCATGTTTCTTCTTGTTATGTACCTGCATATTCTTTAGCATTCTCTAGCTCTGTGATGGGAGCTTTTTCAAAATAAATATTATGTAGCTTATCCCAAAGTTCTTTAGCTAATGAACATTTTCCTACTTTCTCTTTTACTGAATCGGGTAATCCTTCCAAGATGAAATCCATCTCTATTTTGTTATTTATTTTCAATTATTTATTGGTTGTAGTCTTCGGTTTCTTTGTAGAAGTGCATCCTATAACAAATAATTGTCAAACATCATACCCATGTGCCTGTAAAAATGTTTTAATCTTGATACGCCACATATCATATCTGATCTGGACATTCTGACCATCAAACTATGGTACTCCAATCTCAGTGTACTCCATGATATACCTTCCAGTGGTTAATTTTTTTCCTTGAAGGAACCTACTATGATACCAATTACCAATTGTTATAAATACTAAGAGGGGGGGGTGAATCAATATGAGCAATTTTACCAATTTTCACAATATATAAACTTCAACTTTATCAACAATATAATATCAATGTATCATCTATGATTTCATTTAATATATCACGAGCATATAATCATAAGATACATAGTACACCATAATTTACATGGAAACCCAAATGGGAGAAAACCACCAAATTCTTTCTTATATATTGTCAAGAATACATTCATTGGAAGCACCAACTTCCCAAGTTGCAACTAGAAGGAGGCTACAACACTTATTTACATGCTCCGACCTGAAGGAAGCTATAGCTCCCTGAATTCTCTAGCTCCAACCAGAAGGAGGCTAAAACCCACTGATTCTAAGGCTCTAACCTAAAGGAAGCTCCAACTCCCTGAGTTCTCTGACACCAACTAGAAGGAGGCTACAATCCACTTTCCTTGCCCTATCCTGCCACCCTGAAGTATACGTGTAGAACAAACTATCACTACCACAATCACTACCATTATCACTGCCACCGTCACTGTCATTGAAACTGTCACATCAAACTGTAACCTTTCAACCTATCATTGTATCAGACCTGTCACTGTCAACCTATCACTGTATCCAACCTGTCACATCGACTTGTGATTACCATTGTCACATCAACCAACCTGTCACTGATCCTGTCATTGTCACTGTCACTATCACTGTCACCAATATACCATCATAAACTAGATCCAGTCACATGGATACTAAAACCATCACCAAATCATGTACATCAGTCATCAACCATGTATATAAACCTATACCAACATCAACATGTACCATTCCATGTACATCAACCATGTACATTATCCTGTACTATACCATGGATATCAACCACGTATCAAACCTGTACCATCTCATGCATTAACCATATACAATATCACTCATCATATGTCTCAATCTTTCCATACACCATGTACCATATGATATCATCAATGAAGTGTCACCAAAATAACCAAGATACCAAGATAACGAAGATTTTCCACTAATAAATGTACCATAACATCACCAATGTGTACCTAAACATGTACCAAGAACATGTCTCACACCATGCACCAAAGATATTCCTCAAACATATACCGATTCCTCAACAAGATACCAAAGGCATGACCATAACATCATCAACAAGTAACCAATATGTATCTCAAACCATGTGCCTCAAGCATGTTCCAATATATCCAAGATATGCACCAGAAATATACCTCAACCAACATGTACCATATATCCAAGATGTGCCTCAATACATATACCAAAACTCACAAAGATATGCCTCAAGCATGTTCCACAATATCACCAAGATGCAACCTCATAACACATAGAATAACTTACATTTTACATATGTAATTGACCTGGTTCCTCTAATCCTGATACACATACCTATAGCTTTACGTCAGTCCTCAAAAACCTGGCACTAGCATATTTTCCCTCTTATTGTCCTCGCGGGACTAAGACTATTGTCTAGTAGGGCCTCGCACGACGAGCCCACGACAACTCATAGGGGTTCCTCACGTGACACCCTCAAGCTGACCCGCGAGGACCTACTTAATTTGGGTTACAAAAAAGTCCTACCTCTCTATAGCTCCAAAACTTTCTCTTTTCCTTCGGACTTTCTCCGTTGCCTCAGACTTGACCTCAGATTCACCAATAGACCAAAATATTCTCACAAAATAGATATTCAATGATGTGTGTGTACTTACGAGAGACTCCTTGAGGTATATTTATACTTTTTCTTAGTAACCTATTTCCTTAAATTTAGGGATTCTTGAATTTCTTGTTGCAACCACTTTACCCTTTCATTAATTGAATTGTAACCAATTAGCGGATTCTTAACCATTCTTCGGGGCTTCCAACTTCATGAGGGAATATCTCCCTAATTGTGAGGAACCACGTGGTGTACCACCTATCAATGGAAACATCATGATGATTACTATCCATAGATGAAGGTGATACCTACATTTAAACTTTCATTCATGTCCTTATTCCTCGATCAACTTTGGGTTCCATAACCACACCTTTGGGGCTTCTTGTAGACTTCTTGAAATGCACCCAACACACATGTTGACATCAACCAATCTTGTTGAAATCAATGAAAACTAACTTACCATCAATATATATCACATATCTTGGGTATCTCGAATGCTCCAAAGGTTGACATCAATGACAACCAACTGTCCAACAAAAACTATTTCAAGTTGGTGATTGGGCTTTTCTTGTTGACTCCACATACAAATATTTTCAGGGAAAATTTACCAATCATTGGCTTGGACCATATGAAATCCAAGAAGTATTTAATAATGGTTCATTAAGGTTGAAGAAAATTGATGAAAGTGGAGTTTCATTTGTGATTGATAGGCACAGGTTGAAGCTCTACAACAAACCAATAATTCAGGATGACTTTATCTCTCAATTTTCTCAGCAAGAAGAAATGAAACTTCCAAGGAAAGGAGATGATACTCCTAGCCATATTTAATCTCGAATTCTACTCCTAGAGAGAGAGAGAGAGAGAGAGAGAGAGAGAGAGAAATTATATATAAAAAAATAAAAAGAAAAAAATAATAAATAGTTTAGTTATGAACACTAAATTTTCTGGCGCAATCTAAGCCTGATTTTTTTTAGAAAAACAAGAAATTGGCTGACAAAAATTCTAAATAAAAGGCCTATTTGATTGACCTTATACAGGTGGAGGGATCAACAGTTCAGTTTCAGAAGGAATCAATAAATAAAGGATGTGAAAACTAGTTTTGGGGTGAAAACTAGTTTTGAGGTGAAAACCAGAATTCTGGCATCACTTGAAATTTTGCTTGAAAACCAAGCAATTGGCTGGCAGAAATTCTCACAATGCAATAAATGCAAGAATATGATAAAGATATTGTTAGAGATTCTATGTTTTCAATAACCAACTCATTAGACTAGAGTGGATTTCTATCAAAAGATTTAAGTCTTCTTCATTTGCAGAAATAAAATTTCAGAAGTTAGTATCAGATCTTGTAAAGAATTTTCATGTTTACTATTCAATAAATAAATAAGTTGCTATAAAACTTCGAGTAGCAGGAAATCTTCTTCTCAAGTTCAGAAACTAAGTACTAAGCAATGACAAGAGGACAATTACAACAAAAAGGAAATTGCTTCAAGAACTAGCCCTTAGACGACACAATTTCAAATCCTACATCAACATAAAAAATTCAAGGAATGATCTAATCCAGGTTCGTTGTTTTGATTTATTGATTCTAAATTCTAAATAAAATAAAATTTACCTATGCATTTCTCCCCCTAACCTATCTAGCTTACTATGTATTTTACCTATTCTGTTACACCTCTCATATTATGTTACTCTTCTATTCTACCTATCCTACTATACCATTACACCATTTATATCACATTTCGATCCATTTATATCACTATATTTTAAAACCATTCCTACCATTATTCCTACCATTTTAATCTTACCATTGTTTCCCTATTTTACTTCATATTCCATATTCATATCCTGTCTAAAACACTACATATATTAGTTTCTATCATTTTTTTCCTACCATTTATATATAACCAGTCATACACATATATATAAAATAAAAAAACGTGACTTTAAAAAATCCAAAAGATTTTTGTGAGAAAGAGTTACTCTTTTCCTCACTGTTGATTCTCAAATTTGAAATTTAGAGAACGCATATTAAGTATTCCTCTAGCATTAATCAAACAAAAATATAAACACTTTGAATTTCTAGATGAAAACATCATAAGGGTTTTGTGATGAAAAGGAATTTAGAAAACCTTTCTCTGATGACGAAGAGAACGAATTGCTCCAACATAAAACAAGCACTAAAGTTTCATATATGAAAGGAATTTTGAGGAGAAGTATATCTCTACCATGTAAATTCTCCAGCGTACATAATTGAACAAGGACAGGGCTGCAAAATAAGATACTAGGGTTTGTTGTTTAAAATAAATTTCTTCCTCTCCACAGAGAAAAAGAGTACTAAGGTTTGAGCTATAGGATTTGACAGGTCACCTATGAATTGAACATGCCATTATTACTCAAATTTCATACAACAAAATTGTGTAAAATATTACCAGGTGGTAGAGTTTTAAGTTATTAAAGCTTTTGCTATTAGAAGAATTGTTTCTTTGTGGCAAAAATAATTATTTCCTTTGTGGAAAAATGAATTGTTCCCTCTACAAATTTGTTGTCTCTGTTGCAAAAAAGAGATAGCAAGGATTTGTTGTTAACATAAATAATTCACCTATGTGTTATATGAGTCAATCAAAAAAAAAAAAAAAACCCTTCAACAAATTCGTAGCCAAATTAGCATTGTAAAAAAGGGGGCATCAAATTAATTTGCTATTGAAATAAAGTTTAGAGAAATTCCCTTTTTGCTACAAGTTAGATCAAGATGAAAATCCTTCCTCTAGTGCAAGAACATCTATAAGATTTGGGTTTTTTCAAGGATAATTTTTTTTGTAAAGGATTTAAAATTCTCACTTAGGGTTTCATTAATAAGAAACCTGAATTCAAAATTGAAGACAAAGCCTACATAAAAACAGAGAGAAAAATGAACTCAAGATTGAAATAGAGTATGCATTGAAACAATGAGAACCCTTAATTGAGTTTGAAGATGGAACTATTAGCCTCGTAATCTTAAAGTTCTATAGTCTAAGTATTTTCTAGTTTAAATGTTTTTAGAAATTAGTTTATTCTAGTTTGTTAGGATAAGGAAACCTAGCTTCTATGTAAAAGAAACCTATCATACTCATGTGATTGGTTGTTCTCCTAGATTTTAGTTTAGAGTTGAGATATATAAACAAGCTCCTTCTTCAAGTGAGGTTAAAAAAAATATATTATGAGTCCTCACTTCTTATTGTAATCACTTTTTCCCTTATTAATAAAATTAAGTGTTTGAGGAAACTTTGTAAACATAGTATCATAACCATGGTCAAATTGTGATGGAAGAGAATTGGTGATGGATTGAGGAAGCAAGGAAGACGTCTTGACATCAACCCGATTCTCTTCAAACTCAAAGGAAACGGTAATGAGGTAATCTGTTGTTATTTAAAGTAAGGAAAAATTAGTTTTTAATTGCAGATTTTTTCAAAATCAATTTGTTGATTTCATTTCAAATCTAATCCTCATTTTATTGTTGATTAGATTTCTAGCACTATTTATATTATTTATAGTTCTAAATTTGCAAATTTATTGTATCTAAATCAACAGTTAGGCTTGTAAATCTCAAGATCATATTTTTAATGATCTTAAGATGCATTGCTATTTTTTCAATTAATTAAAAGGGATCATTTTGTAAAAATTGCTTCAGATATGTTTATAAATCTTGCAATTTAAATTTAGAGTCGTAGATTCTAAATTTATATTTTCAAGCTTCTGCTATCATTGCATCATCAGATCCGAGATCACATTGAATCAGTTTTTTTCAGATCTGGACCATATCGAGGAATGTATCACGGACTGAATCCTGGATCGTATCGAAGACCGTATCCGCACTTGGCTGTGGATGGATACCAGTGAATTTTTGAAGGACCATAATGAGGACCGTA